>CM031570.1:10788962-10923714 GCA_018467065.1 Ephestia elutella | reverse complement strand
CTGTTTTTACGGCATTGATCCACAGAGACATCATTGAATATGTGCCTCTTCGTCGACAAGATGAAGTCAATCTCATTTTTTGTAACGCCATTAGGATGCAACCATGTCCACTTTCGCTGTTTTGGCTTTTTTTGAAGAAGAGGAGTTCATCATAAAAGAGAGCCCTCCTTCTCCATAAAGCCGGCCAGCAGATGACCACGTGCATTCCTCGTTCCATATCCAAAATTCCCCACTCTCCAGCTCATCATCGCTTCGTTTGCCCAGTTTCGCGTTAAAGTCCCCCCATCACAACGGTAAAGTGGGTCTGGGAGCCTTATGTATGGCTCTAGAGGAAATATCCTCATACATAGTCTCTACCTCGTCGTCGGAGCGATATGAGGGCGGTTGCGTATACTTGTATTACCTTCAACAACAGAATACCGTTTGGTAATTCTGAGTACAAAGGTACGCTACCCTCGCCGAAACACTCTCGACCTGGACCACACGTTGTTGACGAGGGACGCAATGGACAATAAACCCGACACCACCCTGGGACAGTTGGTCGCCCTCCCGGAAATAGAGCAGGTTTCCGGATTTGAGGATCATGGTGTCCTCCCCCTCTCTTCGGACTTCACATAATCCTACAATATCCCATCGTAACCTGCTCAATTCTTCCTCCAGTTCAGCGAGCTTCTCGTCGGTCCGCAGTGTGCACGTGTTGTAAGTTGCCGAAGGGCCAAGGGTCGTCCGGGAGTTGGTAGCCTGGCATCTTGCCGAGGGATTCTTAGCACCCCTGCCCCGCCAGTTACCGTGACCGCTACCAGAGTCCGGGATAGCGGGGCCGCCGGGGACTTTAGGGGCCGTGTTGTGGGTGTATTAACCATAGGGGAGTTTTGCCCGTAATCGCCACGCTTGTGGCAGGCGAGGTTGGCGATCGCAGTGTGATGTCATAGTACGCGGGAAGATGCTGCTGCCCATCCTCCGGTGTTTTAGATCCCTTAGTCGCCTCTTACGACACCCACGGGAAGAGATGGGTTGGTGCTATTCTAGGGCCACACCACAGGCTCTAAGGGCCACACCACCAGGCATTCTTAGTCTAATTAACTCTAATTGCACTGGTATTAAATAGAGTATTCTATGAACCATGTCCCTAATATTTTGATGTTTATTATTCATTCCTGGAAATATAGGATTGACATGAACATATAGTACTCGTATATTGTCCGAAATTCTCATGTGACCTAGTCAGAATTTGCACGAGTGTCGCTAAAATAACTTCACTGAAGTTAGAGACTTTAATTTAGATTTAGAAGTTGAACCTGTCGCTTTAGGTTTGGAAGGCGAGAGTATGCACCACCACCACCTGATGGTGCTGGAGCAGCAGCGAGCCGTGGCCGCGCTGCGAGCGTCCTCAGCGGCCGCGGCGCCGCGCAAGCGGGCGGCCGCCGTGCCCGCCGCGCGCCCGCAGCGCTCAAGCGGCGTCGCCAGGAACCCGCGCCGCCGCCGCAGCCCGAGCCTGTCAGGGAGCCGCAGGAGAAGCCTGATGCTAACATGTGTCTCAAGGTAGATAGCAACACCACCACCACATGATGGTACTGTGCCCGCCGCGCGCCCGCAGCGCTCCAAGCGGCGTCGCCAGGAACCCGCGCCGCCGCCGCAGCCCGAGCCTGTCAGGGAGCCGCAGGAGAAGCCTGATGCTAACATGTGTCTCAAGGTAGATAGCAACACCACCACCACATGATGGTACTGTGCCCGCCGCGCGCCCGCAGCGCTCCAAGCGGCGTCGCCAGGAACCCGCGCCGCCGCCGCAGCCCGAGCCTGTCAGGGAGCCGCAGGAGAAGCCTGATGCTAACATGTGTCTCAAGGTAGATAGCAACACCACCACCACATGATGGTACTGTGCCCGCCGCGCGCCCGCAGCGCTCCAAGCGGCGTCGCCAGGAACCCGCGCCGCCGCCGCAGCCCGAGCCTGTCAGGGAGCCGCAGGAGAAGCCTGATGCTAACATGTGTCTCAAGGTAGATAGCAACACCACCACCACATGATGGTACTGTGCCCGCCGCGCGCCCGCAGCGCTCCAAGCGGCGTCGCCAGGAACCCGCGCCGCCGCCGCAGCCCGAGCCTGTCAGGGAGCCGCAGGAGAAGCCTGATGCTAACATGTGTCTCAAGGTAGATAGCAACACCACCACCACATGATGGTACTGTGCCCGCCGCGCGCCGCAGCGCTCAAGCGGCGTCGCCAGGAACCCGCGCCGCCGCCGCAGCCCGAGCCTGTCAGGGAGCCGCAGGAGAAGCCTGATGCTAACATGTGTCTCAAGGTAGATAGCAACACCACCACCACATGATGGTACTGTGCCCGCCGCGCGCCGCAGCGCTCCAAGCGGCGTCGCCAGGAACCCGCGCCGCCGCCGCAGCCCGAGCCTGTCAGGGAGCCGCAGGAGAAGCCTGATGCTAACATGTGTCTCAAGGTAGATAGCAACACCACCACCACATGATGGTACTGTGCCCGCCGCGCGCCCGCAGCGCTCAAGCGGCGTCGCCAGGAACCCGCGCCGCCGCCGCAGCCCGAGCCTGTCAGGGAGCCGCAGGAGAAGCCTGATGCTAACATGTGTCTCAAGGTAGATAGCAACACCACCACCACATGATGGTACTGTGCCCGCCGCGCGCCTGCAGCGCTCCAAGCGGCGTCGCCAGGAACCCGCGCCGCCGCCGCAGCCCGAGCCTGTCAGGGAGCCGCAGGAGAAGCCTGATGCTAACATGTGTCTCAAGGTAGATAGCAACACCACCACCACATGATGGTACTGTGCCCGCCGCGCGCCGCAGCGCTCAAGCGGCGTCGCCAGGAACCCGCGCCGCCGCCGCAGCCCGAGCCTGTCAGGGAGCCGCAGGAGAAGCCTGATGCTAACATGTGTCTCAAGGTAGATAGCAACACCACCACCACATGATGGTACTGTGCCCGCCGCGCGCCTGCAGCGCTCCAAGCGGCGTCGCCAAGGAAACCCGCGCGCCGCCGCCGCAGCCCGAGCCTGTCGGGAGCCGCAGGAGAAGCCTGATGCTAACATGTGTCTCAAGGTAGATAACAACACCACCACCACATGATGGTACTGTGCCCGCCGCGCGCCTGGCGCCTCAAGCGGCGTCGCCGGAACCCGCGCCGCCGCCGCAGCCCGAGCCTGTCAGGGAGCCGCAGGAGAAGCCTGATGCTAACATGTGTCTCAAGGTAGATAGCAACACCACCACCACATGATGGTACTGTGCCCGCCGCGCGCCCGCAACGCTCAGGCGGCGTCGCCAGGAACCCGCGCCGCCGCCGCAGCCCGAGCCTGTCAGGGAGCCGCAGGAGAAGCCTGATGCTAACATGTGTCTCAAGGTAGATAGCAACACCACCACCACATGATGGTACTGTGCCCCGCCGCGCGCCTGCAGCGCTCCAAGCGGCGTCGCCAGGAACCCGCGCCGCCGCCGCAGCCCGAGCCTGTCAGGGAGCCGCAGGAGAAGCCTGATGCTAACATGTGTCTCAAGGTAGATAGCAACACCACCACCACATGATGGTACTGTGCCCGCCGCGCGCCCGCAGCGCTCAAGCGGCGTCGCCAGGAACCCGCGCCGCCGCCGCAGCCCGAGCCTGTCAGGGAGCCGCAGGAGAAGCCTGATGCTAACATGTGTCTCAAGGTAGATAGCAACACCACCACCACATGATGGTACTGTGCCCGCCGCGCGCCCGCAGCACTCAAGCGGCGATCGCCAGGAACCCGCGCCGCCGCCGCAGCCCGAGCCTGTCCAGGGAGCCGCAGGAGAAGCCTGATGCTAACATGTGTCTCAAGGTAGATAGCAACACCACCACCACATGATGGTACTGTGCCCGCCGCGCGCCCGCAGCGCTCAAGCGGCGTCGCCAGGGAACCCGCGCCGCCGCCGCAGCCCGAGCCTGTCAGGGAGCCGCAGGAGAAGCCTGATGCCACGCCATCATCCTCTCAAGGTAGATAGCAACACCACCACCACATGATGTGTGCACTGGCCGCGCCGCGCCGCCTGGCTGCCCAAGCGGCGTCGCCAGGAACCCGCGCCGCCGCCGCGGCCCGAGCCTGTCAGGGAGCCGCAGGAGAAGCCTGATGCTAACATGTGTCTCAAGGTAGATAGCAGCACCACCACCGCATGATGGTACTGTGCCCGCCGCGCGCCCGCAGCGCGCGGCGGCATCGCTGCAAGAACCCGCGCCGCCGCCGCAGCCCGAGCCTGTCAGGGAGCCGCAGGGAGAAGCCTGATGCTAACATGTGTCTCAAGGTAGATAGCAACGCCACCACCACATGATGGTACTGTGCCGCCGCGCGCCCGGCAGCTCAAGCGGCGTCGCCAGGAACCCGCGCCGCCGCCGCAGCCCGAGCCTGTCAGGGAGCCGCAGGAGAAGCCTGATGCTTAACATGTGTCTCAAGGTAGATAGCAACACCACCACCACATGATGGTACTGTGTGCCCGCCGCGCTCCACTGGCGCTCAAGCGGCGTCGCCAGGAACCCGCGCCGCCGCCGCAGCCCGAGCCTGTCAGGGAGCCGCAGGAGAAGCCTGATGCCAACATGTGTCTCAAAGGTAGATACCAACACCACCACCACATGATGGTACTGTGCCCGCCGCGCGCGGCAGCGCTCAAGCGGCGTCGCCAGGAACCCGCGCGCCGCCGCCGCAGCCCGAGCCTGTCAGGGAGCCGCAGAGAAGAAACCTGATGCTAACATGTGTCTCAAGGTAGATAGCAACACCACCACCACATGATGGTACTATTGCCCGCGCCGCGCGCCCTGCAGCGCTCAAGCGGCGTCGCCGGGGAACCCGCGCCGCAACCCGAGCCTGTCAGGGAGCCGCAGGAGAAGCCTGATGCTAACATGTGTCTCAAGGTAGATAACAACACCACCACCACATGATGGTACTGTGCCCGCCGCGCGCCCGCGGCGCTCCAAGCGGCGTCGCCAGGAACCCGCGCCGCCGCCGCAGCCCGAGCCTGTCAGGGAGCCGCAGGAGAAGCCCTGATGCTTGCTGTGTGTCTCCAAGGTAGATAGCAACACCACCACCACATGATGGTACTGTGCCCGCCGCGCGCCCGCAGCGCGCTCGCAAGCGGCGTCGCCAGGAACCCGCGCCGCCGCCGCAGCCCGAGCCTGTCGGGGAGCCGCAGGAGAAGCCTGATGCTAACATGTGTCTCAAGGTAGATAGCAACACCACCACCACATGATGGTACTGTGCCCGCCGCGCGCCTCTCAAGCGGCGTCGCCAGGAACCCGCGCCGCCGCCGCAGCCCGAGCCTGTCAGGGAGCCGCAGGAGAAGCCTGATGCTAACATGTGTCTCAAGGTAGATAGCAACACCACCACCACATGATGGTACTGTGCCCGCCGCGCGCCCGCAGCGCTCCAAGCGGCGTCGCCAGGAACCCGCGCCGCCGCCGCAGCCCGAGCCTGTCAGGGAGCCGCAGGAGAAGCCTGATGCTAACATGTGTCTCAAGGTAGATAGCAACACCACCACCACATGATGGTACTGTGCCCGCCGCGCGCCTGGCGCTCAAGCGGCGTCGCCAGGAACCCGCGCCGCCGCCGCAGCCCGAGCCTGTCAGGGAGCCGCAGGAGAAGCCTGATGCTAACATGTGTCTCAAGGTAGATAGCAACACCACCACCACATGATGGTACTGTGCCCGCCGCGCGCCGCAGCGCTCAAGCGGCGTCGCCAGGAACCCGCGCCGCCGCCGCAGCCCGAGCCTGTCAGGGAGCCGCAGGAGAAGCCTGATGCTAACATGTGTCTCAAGGTAGATAGCAACACCACCACCACATGATGGTACTGGAGCAGAAGCGAGCAGTGGCCGCGCTGCGAGCGTCCTGTGCAGTTATCTATTTATTTTTCTTGTTTACAAAAAACATGTAATTATAGCGGACTTAAATTTGTCATTATATTTTCCTTCACCGGTTGCAAGTAGTGGATGGACATAACAAGTGCGTGAGAAAGATTGGTTAATACCAAATAAATTGTCAGCTATCTTGGATCCAAAAATTTACATTTTTGTAATCAGCATACCCAAAAACCCCAAAAACGATACCTACCTATATCTAATGTTTTTGGTTTTTTCGGGTATGCTGATTACGAAAATGTCATTTATGCAAAGTTGAAAAAATTGTCGACCATTTTGGATCTTTGTAATCTGCATACCGGGAAACCCCGAAAACGATACATATATTGCAAAATTGAAAATGCAAATTGTATGAACCATATACTTATTATATAGAGCAGCTGTACATCCATACCTAGCATCGTTACAAAGTCACATTGTTCTTACAGTACACATTCGGCGTGAACGCATGGAAGCAATGGGTGATGACGAAAAACGCCGAAATCGAGAAGAGCTCCATACGACGGAAACCGTTCAAGTCAGAAATACTCCAGCTCACAGCGGACGAACTCAACTACTCCCTGTGTCTGTTTGTGAAAGAAGTTCGGAAACCCAACGGCAGCGAGTATGCGCCGGACACTATTTACTATTTGGTTTTAGGTGAGTTGTCTTCTATATAAAAAAGAGATATTAAAAGGGCTTAAAATTCGAGCCAAAGACTGAAAAATTTTTCGAAAAAATTTGGTGAAGGGTAAAAAATAAAATAGAGTTAGAAATTAAGCTTCCGCTTACCTCACTCCGGCAATTTAATCGAGAAAGGTTATAATGAACAATATTTTTTTTGTACCTTAAGTTGAGAAAGAAATGGCGTCACGACAAAGAGAAATTCTTACTTGAATGGACAGATCTTGCAATAGATAGAGACTAGTGGAAGAAAAAGGGGGAGGCCTTTGCCCAGCAGTGGGACAGAATACCTAGATTATAATATAATTTATGAAAAGAAGATAAAAAAGAAAGTCCAAGCGTTTTAATAAACATAGGCCTTATATTCAATAGGCTTAGGTCCAAATTGACAGATTGTAAAAGCTGTACGTCCCTTCCAATGGCTAAGGAAAAACACTCTGATAATGATATAGAATAATAATATATTAAATCTTGTTTCAGGAATTCAACAATATTTATTCGAAAATGGTAGGATAGACAACATATTTACGGACCCGTATTACGAGAAATTCACGGATTGTTTGGACGAAGTCGCAAGAAAGTTCTCAGTTTTATATAATGACTCACGTAAGTAACATATACTGAAAAGATTCATATAGTTCATAGTAAAATAAAATAGCCAAATAGATTTGTCTTGAAAAACATTCTACTATATGAGATTAACATGTTTTTATTCTATGGTATATATTTTTAGGATATTCACGAGTTATATTAGTACTCACTTACATTGTAATAAAAATAAAATATTAAATAAATGGTAATACATAACAAATGTGAATTCAATCTAATATTATATATTTTTTTATCGTAAAAAATATTAATAAATAGCTCATTCATAAGTGACGTTACAACGACAGAGTTTTATACGTTACTGGACGAGTAAATAAGTAGAGTCCGTTTTACGAAAGAAGTCGACGGAGTGTTGCTAACCTGTCATTATTAGTTCCATATATTTCCGCGGGACTTCTTTCATAAGACGGCCTCTATGTTTTTCCCACAGAATATAAAGTAATCCACATATCTGTCAATCCACGGGAAAAGGTACCTTATGGTGATTGGAGCTTAAGTCGTTCCGAAAAACAAATCATACGAGTTTATTTATCATATAATAAGCACAATGTCGTAAGTGCCAACGACCATAAGGTACCTTTTGCCGTGGAATGACACATATTACCGCGGGACTTCTGTCGTAATTCCTCGATGTTCTCCCCACAGAATACATAGTAACCCGAGTAGAAGAAGAACACCTGTGGGAGAGCAAGCAGCTGGGCGCGCACTCGCCGCACGTGCTGCTCTCCACTCTCATGTTCTTCAATACCAAGCATTTTAATTTAGTGGTGAGTACGCTCTCCTTTGTTGGCCGAGACAGGGATAATCTGGGAGAACCAGTAGGTAAACCACCAACCTGCTGGCACAGGGAGGGCACTTCATAGAAACGGGGCGTCATATATACCTACTACTACCACAGGGCGGGCGCTTCATAGAAACGGCGCGTCTAATATGCCTACTACTACTACAAATGAAACTGTATATCCGTGAACACGTCAGTAACACGTCAATGTGTGCGTTTTCATAGTCGAACGTCCCACAGTTACACAAGAACGGGGGAGAAGTGCGGAAGGAGCGGGGGGGTGCCATATTGCGGGAGGGGCAGGGAGTTTCCTTTCTGTACGTAGTACTAATATTAAAATGAAACTACATCCGTGAGCGTTTGGCCTGTGGTGTGGCCCTAGAATAGCACCAACCCATCTCTTCCCGTGGGTGTCGTAAGAGGCGACTAAGGGATCTAAAACACCGGAGGATGGGCAGCAGCATCTTTCCGCGTACTATGACATCACACTGCGATCGCCAACCCGCCTGCCAAGCGTGGCGATTACGGCAAAACCCCCCTATGGTTGTTACACCCATAACACGGCCCCTAGTCCCCGGCGGCCCCGCTATCCCGGACTCTGGTAGCGGTCACGGTAACGGCGGGGCAGGGGGTGCTAAGAATCCCCGGCAGATGCCAGGCTACCAACCCCGACGACCTTTGGCCCTGGCAACTTATAACACGTGCACACTGCGGACCGACGAGAAGCTCGCTGAACTGGAGGAAGAATTGAGCAGGTTACGATGGGATATTGTAGGATTATGTGAAGTCCGAAGAGAGGGGGAGGACACCATGATCCTCAAGTCCGGAAACCTGCTCTATTTCCGGGAGGGCGACCAACTGTCCCAGGGTGGTGTCGGGTTTATCGTCCACAGGTCCCTCGTCAACAACGTGGTCCAGGTCGAGAGTGTTTCGGCGAGGGTAGCGTACCTTGTACTCAGAATTACCAAACGGTATTCGTTGAAGGTAATACAAGTATACGCACCGCCCTCATATCGCTCCGACGACGAGGTAGAGACTATGTATGAGGATATTTCTAGAGCCATACATAGCTCCCAGGCCCACTATACCGTTGTGATGGGGGACTTTAAGGTGAAAGCCAAGCTTTGGCTGTCCATACATTTTGTTCTACAGCAATGCTCTAAACTTCGTTAATGATTCTCATGATAAAATCGAATTTCCGATTCTTATGAAGTAATTGTGCTCTCATGTTGAATTTAACAAAATAATGTATAATAATTTACGAGAAAAACGGCTTTTAAAATACGACAAAAATTGAGATTCTTGTTGATGTGTGCGTAAAATTTTGTGACATTTAGGGGCGACGTCTAGCAGATTTATTACAAACTACTGACTACTACTATTTATATAAAAGCACTTTGAGACCTAAATGCATGCTTCCTCGACGTTGCTAGCCTTGACAGCGCCATCGGCTGTACGTGAAAAACAAAAGAAAATTATGAAATGCTAAAAAATTATAAAATAGCAAGTTTCAATATTAAATTCAATTTAGGGTTCAATCATATTTTTATGAAAGATTTTTTATGGTGAAATTTAAATTTGATTACTGGGACTTTTGGATTTGAAGACAGGCTATCTAAATATAACATCTGGACATCACCTGGACATCTGGATGTGAAGTCCTGGACTTTATGTCCTGCTGTCCAGGTTTTCGTATCCACATGACCAAACTCCCACGTCTTCAAATTCATATGTGCAGGTGATGTCCAGATGTCCAGGTCTTCAGCTCCACATTTTCAGGTCTTCATTTCCAGATGTCCAGGTGATCATCTCCTGAAGCTTTGGTCCTCATATTCAGCTGTCCAGCATTTCATATGCACATGACCAGACACCCAGGTCTTCACATCCAGATGTCAAGATGTTATATTCAGATATCCCTGCCTTCATATCCAATATATAATATGTCCCAGTTATCAAATTTAAATTTCACCATAAAAAAATCTTTCATATAAATACGTACTGAACCCTAGAGTTAATTTATTACTACAAGCTTGCCATTACGTATATGACTGGACTGGAATATTTGTGCGAATTCATCTCAGGAATTCATCGATACGTTGTTGCCGATCCGTGCGAGGTGTAAGATGGCAACGTTGCTTTTTTTTACCCAAAAAGATATTTCTCTCTACAATCATCTCTTACGATTGTAGAGAGTTCGTTCTGAAACTTAAACAATTTAATTTTGCAAATACTTTTATCAAAAAACATTATAGTAGGTAGGTATTATACACGTAGGTATTCATTAACAAAAAATAAACTATAGGAATATGTGCACACATTTATATTTAGTTTCAAAGTAAACAAATATTACTGATTAATTATTTTTTAGTTTTTAGTTTGCATTTCCCAACATGTTTTCTGAACGTCTAATTTAAAATCCTAGAACTTCTAGGGCACGAAGTATCGATACTTTGAATTATCGATAAAGTCGAGGTGGGCTCGACCTCCGTGATTTATTTTAATTATTTTAAAACGATATTAATTTTTATCAACAATAAAAGATATCGATATTCGTCGTGGTATCGATGTAAAGTCTACACTACATACATATCTATCTACTAGCGTTGCAGGACTATCGATAGTATTGACAAGTGTCAATACTATTGAAAAGAAAAGAAAAGAAAAGAAAAATATTTATTATATCGATAATATATTTATATCGATAGCCAATAGTTTGCAATACTATTGATGATAACCAAAACTATCGATACAATCGATAGTATTGCTTTTCAATACTATCGATAGTATCGATACTATTATATAACAATACTATTGAATTTTTACAAGCTATCGATAGTGCAATAGTATCGATTGTTTCTTGAAATATTAGTTTTGGTTATCATTAATAGTATTGCAAATCAATACTATCAATACTATCGATAGTAGGACTATTTTTTATGGTCACAATGCTATTGACAATACTATCGATAGTCAACAATATTGTTTGCAACACTACTATTTACCTATTCTATGACGCCCCGTGTTGTATTGTAGTTGTACTTATGGAAGTTTATTTTTTTGCAATAGATTTTTTCATATAAGTGTATTACGTTTTCTCTTGTGCTTTATTAGTTTATTGTTCATTGAAGATAATAATGGCTACTAGATCTGATAGGAAGATATATCTGAGGCATGTAGGTAAATTCTGACCCGCTAAAGTCGAGGAAGCGAGTGCTTGGAGAATTGAAACGATATAGGTACCGATTTGACGTAAGTTAAAATCTTATTGAATGATACATTAATAATGCAAAGACATAAATATCACACATGTATATATACACGGTCACCGCATTGTAAAACAACTAAAGTTTGACATTTATTTATTGAAACTGTTGTAAACACGTTATAAATCTATTTCAGGTATGGTCCATATTGGCAGGAAATGCACAGCACAAGTGTTTCTTTATACACTAATTCTGTAATACAAATACAAAAACTACACATGTTTGTCGTGATGAAGAATTTATCATCATCATCCATCATTCCAAGCAATGAAGGAGTCATCATGCACAGAATAATGACTGCAATATTTAACAATTTATATGGGAAAGGAATAACCATACTATACCTAATCTTTTTTTGATTTCTTTAATAAAAAAAATTCGGAAAAGAAATTTCCACTTCATTACTAAAAATAAAAGTCAACAATATGTACTATTTAGTTTTATTTAAAAATATATAATTCTAGTCATACAATTCAATAGAACATTATGATCATGACGTCTGCGGTGGCTTTTCCTGCTTGCTGATTGATTTTTGAAAATAGATGTTCGAAGTATTGCTAGATTTCTGTTGGGAATCTAAGAGGTGGTGAAATCCAAACTGCTGAAACTATTGGTAGATAGGTATTTAAATTACAGTTTCTTATTACTAATTATGATTTTGCACTACTGAACTAGAACTTCTTCTTGTAGTGCTTCTCCATTACTGGAGGTTCCGTCAGATTAGCAAACTCTTCTCTGTTCGTCGCTAAGCGAAACAGCTCCTCAACCGTGGTGACTCTAGTCCACTCGCATATGTTTCTTAGCCATGATTTTTTGCGTCTTCAAACACATCTCTTGCCTTCTATTTTTCTCATCATAATAAGTTGAAGTAGCTGATATCTGTCGTGTCGCAAAATGTGTCCCAAATATTCAACTTTGCGCTTTTTGACATTTTGCAACTACAGTCTAGACATTGCAACGCGCTGGAGAACTTTTTCGTTGCTGACTTTCTGAGTCCAATTGATACGAACTTGAACTATCTATGTATATTTATTTTCATAAATATATTTTCTTGCTTTCTTACAAAATATGACAATGACTAGAAGAAATTATAGGTTATATTTCGTTCTTTGTATTTTTTAAATTTCTTTTTCTTTTTTCTTATGCTGCCAGCCAGTCCGATTGGCATTATTGTAGTTAGACACTCTTTTGAAATAAGTGCCATCTAGTAGCGTATTTTTAAATTTATAACATGCTTTGCGCTATATTTAATGTCATTTTGAAAGCTCTCGTCGTAGTGTGAGTGAGTGTAGAGATACGAAGATTCATGGCAGATTCTATTCTAAAGCTTTTTTTTCATTATGTTGACTGAAATATAATCGTAGGCCATAAAATAAATAAAATAGTATGTTTACCGCTCGCCAATTCAAAATTTTTGCCTATAAGTACTGCAACAACGCAACAAAAAAAATAAAACGGAAAATGTTGCTATCAACGCCATCCAGCGGAAATTGTTTAATGAACAGCCCTTCGCTTTATCCTTAACGCGAAACTGGGCAAACGAAGCGATGATGAGCTGAGGGTGGGGAATTTTGGATATGGAAGGAGGAATGCACGTGGTCATCTGCTGGCCGGCTTTATGGAGAAGGAGGGCCTCTTTATGATGAACTCCTTCTTCAAAAAGCCAGAACAGCGAAAGTGGACATGGTTGCATCCTAATGGCGTTACAAAAAATGAGATTGACTTCATCTTGTCGACGAAGAGGCACATATTCAATGATGTCTCTGTGATCAATGCCGTAAAAACAGGAAGCGATCACCGATTGGTAAGAGGCACATTGAATCTTAGAATAAAACTCGAAAGGTGTCGACTGATGAAGTCTACGCTCCGACCAGCGCCTATCCAGCCCAAAAACCCCGAGAGCTTTCAGCTCGAATTGCAGAATCGCTTCGAATGCCTGGGAGACTGCGAAAATCTGGACGATTATAATGACAGGTTTGTGCAAATTGTCCAAACGGCTGGGTCTAAGGCTTTCAAAACCCGTCGTTCAAAAGGAACCAAAAAGATCTCGGACCTCACCAACAAACTCATGGAAGAAAGACGAAACTTGGTTCTGCAGTCCTCTGACGATGCTGCTCAGTATCGGCGTCTAAACAGACAGATCTCCAAGTCCTTAACTCGTGATTTGCGCCAATTCAATACTGACCGTATTGAAGAGGCGATCAAGCGAAATAAGGGCTCAAAAGTGTTTGCAAGGGATCTGTCTGTTGGTCAAAGCCAACTGACCAAGCTGAAGACTGAGGATGGCAGAATCATTTCGTCGAAGCCAGAGCTGTTGGAAGAGGTTGAGAAGTTCTACGGACAATTATACACCAGCGTACGCACACCTGTCAGTAATCTGGCCAAAGATCCAAGAGCCAGGTTGACCCGACACTACACCGAAGATATCCCGGACGTCAGCCTTTATGAGATTAGAATGGCTCTCAAACAGTTAAAAAACAATAAGGCACCGGGTGATGATGGAATCACGGCTGAGCTTCTGAAAGCAGGTGGAACGCCGGTATTAAGAGCTCTTCAGAAGCTATTTGATTCCGTCATACTCGAGGGACAAACGCCTACGGCATGGCACAGAAGTGTGGTGGTACTTTTCTTCAAAAAAGGTGACAAAACCCTATTGAAGAATTATAGGCCTATCTCACTTCTGAGCCATGTCTACAAACTGTTTTCGAGAGTCATTACGAATCGTCTCGCTCGCAGGTTTGACGACTTCCAGCCTCCCGAACAAGCCGGTTTCCGAAAAGGCTTTAGTACCGTAGACCACATACATACGCTGCGGCAGATTATACAGAAGACTGAGGAGTATAATCAGCCATTATGCTTGGCGTTTGTGGACTACGAGAAAGCCTTCGATTCGATCGAGACCTGGGCTGTGCTACAGTCTCTCCAACGGTGCCAAATTGACTATCGATATATCGAAGCGCTGAAGTGTTTGTACGAAAACGCCACCATGTCGGTCCGTCTCCAGGATCAAGGCTCCAAACCTATCCAGTTGCAGCGAGGGTGAGACAGGGAGACGTGATATCTCCGAAACTGTTCACCGCCGCCCTGGAAGATGTTTTCAAGCTTCTGGACTGGAGCGGACTCGGCATCAATATCAACGGCGAGTACCTCACTCACCTTCGATTCGCTGACGATATCGTAGTCATGGCTGAGACCTTGGAAGACCTAGGCACAATGCTCGATGGCCTCTGTAGAGCCTCTCAACAAGTGGGTCTAAAAATGAACATGGACAAGACGAAAATTATGTTTAATATCCGTGTCGCACCCACTCCTCTGAAGGTTGGAGACTCTACACTCGAAGTTGTTGACAATTATCTATACTTGGGACAAACAGTTCAGTTAGGTAAGTCCAACTTCGAGAAAGAGGTCAACCGTCGAATCCAACTCGGCTGGGCAGCGTTCGGGAAGCTTCGCGATATCTTCTCGTCCAAAATACCGCAGTGTCTCAAGACTAAGGTCTTTGACCAGTGTGTGTTGCCAGTAATGACATACGGAACAGAGACGTGGTCGCTTACTATGGGCCTCATAAGAAGGCTCAAGGTCACCCAAAGGGCGATGGAGCGCGCTATGCTCGGAGTTTCTCTGCGTGATCGAATCAGAAATGAGGAGATCCGTAGGAGAACTAAAGTAACCGACATAGCCCGCAGAATCGCGAAACTTAAGTGGCAGTGGGCGGGGCACATAGCTCGTAGAACAGATAGCCGTTGGGGCAGAAAAGTTCTCAGTGGCGACCACGAACCGGAAAAACGTAGTGTTGGCAGGCCTCCCACTCGGTGGACCGACGACCTGGTGAAGGTCGCGGGATGCGCATGGATGCGGGCAGCGCAGGACCGGTCGTTATGGAAATCCTTGGGGGAGGCCTTTGTCCAGCAGTGGACGTCTTTCGGCTGAGAGAGAGAGAGAGAGAGACATCCGTGAGCACGTCAATGTGTGTGTTTTCATAGTCGTAGCGTCCCAATCCGCAAACCAACGGGGGAGAAGTGTGGGGTACGCACATTTAGACGGTGCAAGTTTCTTGTACATACAAGAGCAATTGCATGCAACAATTGACTATCAATAATTGCAAGCAATTGTTGTTTAGACCATGCAAGTATTTACTTGCTTCAATTTAATTGTATGTAACGGACAAGAAATTTGCACCGTCTAAATGGGCTTACGGAAAAGCGTTGGATGCGACAGGCCGTAAGAAGTGGCGCGAAAATAAGGAAGCCTATACCCAGCAGTGGGTTGATGTGGGCTGTATATGATGATGATGACGGAAGCTTTCCTTTAACTCCTTAGTTTTTACTTTTATAATTTTTTGTTCATTTTATTAAATGTGATGAAACACAAAGAAATAATTTTATTGCCATACAACATGCCTAGGTTGACTGGAACAGATCTTTCATGGGATAAGTCCACTGTACTGCTATGTGCTGTATTTTGTATCTGTGTTTTATTTGTGCAATAAAGATATTTCAAACAAACATTACGGTCATATTAGTGTACAATACATAATAATAATTTATTTATTTAACCTATATTGCACAAATGCAATGTATGGCACAATAGGTGGACTTAATGCAAAAGCATTAATAATAATGTTGTCTGTTCGTAGACTGTAGAGGAGCATATGCAGCTGTCGTTCTCGCACATAATGAAGCATTGGAAACGCAACCCCAACCAGCCGGGGCAGGCCAAGATCCCCGGCTCCAGGAATGTGCTGCTGCGCTTCTACCCCCCTCAATCTGCGCTTGGTCAGTACATCATTCATTTTCAAACCACATTTATAAAATTGGACGCCGTCTGGTATATCAACGCAGAGACGAAACAGCTGAATTTATCAAATACCTAAATAATTGAACATAGAAACTTGAAATTTTTGCAAAGAGACTCTTTATGTAACGTAAGTTTAGAAGTTCCGCGCCTAAGGGGTGAAATGGATCACGTGGGCGAAGCAGAGGGCAAAAACTAGTATTATAATATGACACTATACATCGCCTAAAAATAATTATTAATTTTTCACAAGTCATATATGCAAAGTTTTATGCTAATAGCTTGAAAAAAGAAATTACGTACCTAAATCTATCTTTGCATGTGCAAAATGAGTTAGAAATAGGAATTAACAAGTACCTGCAAAGGTATCTGAGTAATTTGACAAATCTGCTGAATTGTCTCTACAGTTGTACACCTGTGTTTGTTCACGATTATTGTTATTTATTTATTTTATTTATTTATTTAGACTTTATTGCACATAAACATATGTTACAGTACAATGGGCGGACTTAATGCTACAGCATTTATCTAAAGAACAAAAAAAATAATTTATTTTATTTGTAATTTCAGAAGCGAACTCCAGGAAAAAGAAAGTATATGAGCAACAAGAAAACGAAGAAAATCCTTTACGATGCCCAGTTAAATTATACGAATTTTACATTTCAAAATGGTAAGCGAAATCTTTTTTTTATGTAACAAATTATATGACTACCAATGCTTCTTTGATTTACCACGGCAAAAAGAAATTGCCACCGTACCCTTAATGGTACTGTCTAGTCTAATGGTACCGCGGTAAAGGAATAATTCTGACTAAGCTTTAATTTTTAATGCATTTGTAAACTGAAGACCATTGCCCATCAGTAGGACACAAAAAAGCCTTCTATACATATAATCTGGATGTTCATGAGCAATATTCTTAACTATTGGAACTTATAAGAATATTGCTATAACTGGAACTGGATTAGTATTGCCCAGGACAGAGAAGGTTCCGAGAGAGATCGCAGGACGCCGGAATGAGCTGTGTCAGCGCACAATTGAGGCGTGGAGCCTGAGGCTGGAGCAGCCCACTGCTGGGCATAGGACCGTCGAGGCAGTCCGTCCAGTGCTGGGACAATGGTTGGCGAGGCAGCACGGCCTACTGACATTCCGCCTGACGCAGATACTCACCGGGCATGGTTGCTTCGGAGGGTATCTGTGCCGCGTGGCGGGTCGGGAGCCGTCTGCCGTGTGCCACCATTGCGACGGATGCCTGGACGAGGACGCCCAGCATACATTGGAAGTCTGCCCAGTCTGGGTGGAGGACCGCGCAGAGTTGTGCGCGGTCGTGGCACAATAGACATAAAGCAGTAGAGCAACTCCATACAAATGGCCCGATTTGACGCACGCACACAGACAAGCGCGTTTACACGGCCGCTAAGTGGTCATCGGTACCCAAGACGCAGGAGCGTCACGACACGATGTGCGCCGCTCAGTCTGGTCGCGGACGGGGATCGAGACGTATCTCGCACTGTATTATTACATACTAGCTGTCGCCCGCGGCTTCGCCCGCGTGAGTTTCGCTTAGATGAAAAATCTCTCTTGGAGCTTTTCATCAGATGTTCCAGATCTTCAATTTTTATACGTCAGCAGAAAATGCTCATCAGGTTGAACGATTTTTGCTAAGGCGCCAGTTTCATTTATGTTATAGTGTAGCTGGTCTCTTGGAGCTTTTCATCAGATGTTCCAGATCTTCAATTTTTATACGTCGGCAGAAAATGCTCATCAGGTTGAACTATTTTTGTTAAGGCACCATTTCCATATTACTTATAGTTTAACTGTTCCGTTATGGTTCTTCATCAGGTGTTCCAGTTTTTAAAATGAATTATAGCCTATATGTTGCCCAGGCTTAATAGCTATACAACAAAAAAAGTTTCATTCAAATCCGTCCAGTAGTTTTTGCGTGAAAAGCGTACATACATACAGACAGACAAGAAATTCCAAAAATTTTTTTTTGCTTTCTATTGTTCTTTTTAGGTCTCCCTCTATCCATTTCAGTCAAAAATATTAAATGTACAGACAAAATATTTTTACTGTTTTATTATATGTATAGATTACTTACAGTTAATTATTATAATGGACGCGTCACGATCACGCATGTATTGCTGTGTTTACGGATGCCTTAATTCAACTGTTATTAAACTCCATTTATTATTTCCAGTCCTATCATGTAAACAATCTTACCATGTCTTTTTATGATTTTAAAACAATATAAATTGAAATAAGTAGACTTTTTAGTGTGCGTTACCCTGGCAGGAAAGTGTGTCCTGGAGTTAAGTGAATGAAACCAAAACGTTGTGCGTAGTCTAGTGTACATGTGCCGCGAATAAAACTTTTGTGCGTCTTGTAGTTTAGGAAAAAAACGGAAATCTAGGATTCTGCTAGGGTAACGTCGTTCTAGCAGCAAAGTTCTAAACGAATGATCGGAGAGAGAAATATTCTGAGGGGGCAGAGAGCTTAGAGCTGTGCATTGATCTGGGCCGAAAAGATCATTTGTGCGTCTTCAGGTTTTTGGGATATTGCGTTTCCTGCTAGAGTAACGTTTTGCAAAATCGTGGATCTCCTAGATCCATCGTATGTGCGCCTGTAAGATAAATATACATGAGTAGCTATTCATTTGTGCCCATCTGTGCCATAATTAGATTTAAGAAAATATTTATAATTTTTAAGTAATCGCATTGTCTTTGAAATCACGAAAAAAATCATAGCGCCTAAATGAAAAGACGTGTAAGCTCGCTGAAAACTGTATTCGATTCTTCTATACACCTATAATAACCACAAAAAGTTTCTGAAGTGCACATGTATTCATTATTGAATAATATTACTAAAAGACAAAATTAGGTGACTTAACTTTGACGTCAAAATACAAGAAACCGGCTCAACCCAATAAGTGTGCGTGTGAACCAAAGATTAGTGTGTTCAGTCATATGTTATCGTGGAAATTTTCAGCTCAAAATGTTAAGGATATAAGTAAATAAACACAAATCCAAAAACATATGAACAACGGCAGATTATCCGGCCAAATTAGAATGACTACAAAAAAAGCGACGGTTTCATACATATCGATAACCTTCTCTATTGAACGTATTATACCTAAGCTGTTCGTACAGTCGCATTCAAACGTTTATTAGCAAATGGCAACCTGTAACTTTATTTGTGGGAAATAGTGGGAGTAATTAAAAAATATGTATTGTTGTTAAATAGGGATTTGTATAAAAGTTAAGGTCGTGTTCCTTATTTGTCGAAATAGGTAGATTAGGTACCTACTATAAAAATACAAAATGTGTTTTTTAAATGTGAAAGTTTATTTAGGTACCACTATTATGAACTAGCTACATGGCTATGGCTACTGTTTCTTCTTCCATGTCGAGTCGTACAATTCTGCACACCGACCGATGTTTCCTTCCTCCGCGCGGCACCCGATGACGTTGAATTAGTTTTCTGTCTACGGATAACAAAAACAATAGGGAGGGAGTCGCTTTGTCTAGCTAGCGTGAAGAAAGTGAGATAACTAGTAAGCAAAATGGTATAAGTGGGACAGAGATAGATATATAATCGTCATTCTATTTTCAATAATGCGATGTATTTTGCTTTTTACTAGAAGTGAGTCATCTTTTCTCTTGGTAAACAGTTTGGTGCGTTGCGTGCATCACGCGTGCATGTTGTATGTTATGACGCTATGGAGATCCTGTTGCGCAGTTGATGTTAAAAGTTTATGAAGTTAGAATGAAATAATCTGCAATGGTAAGTAAATATTTAAGTTACCAATGGTTAGAAAGGAAGGCATTTGGTTTTCTTTAGCAGTAAGTAAATATTATATTATTGTTCGAGACCCACAGCTAAAAGTGCAGTCCAAAGTCATTGAGTCATTTTTGTTTTCGGCTAAGCAGTTGATTTAAAAATGCAATATCCCAATAAGACTGGAAATCCTTTCCGCAAAATATGCTTGGTAGATATATAAAGTACCCAGCCAGATCATGAGACATATTTTATGCTTTGACTTCTGGACCACCGAGGCATCTACGGTGTCAAATCCGTTTGTTACCTCTTCATGCTTTATCTACTGAAATAGTCTTCCTGAAGTCAAAGTCAAAATTTTTTATTGAAACTTGGCCTTCAAAGAAGGCTCTTTTTCACGTCGATAACTAATTATTTAATCATAATATTTTATGTCTCAAAGCTAAAAACTACTAGCATTTCGGAACGACCACTGCTGAGAAGAAATGCCGAAAGAAACTCATGAAACAGTCTTGGTCGCCTAGCATGCCAGAGGGGCTATTCATTAACTTTATACATACACTAGATTGTGTACAGTCAAAAATAAAATAAAATATAAGTAAAAAAATAATAATAATATAATAAAACATGTTATGTTTGTGATCAAGTAACCACAATGAATTGGTTAAGAACAAAAAATAAAAATAAAATTCGAATCAGGATCGAAGCAGGATCCTCTGGCAACACCCGTTCACAAGTTTGAACATTTTAGAAAAATACATACTTTCAGTCACTTGAAGATCACAATACACGTACATGTTTAACAATTAAATGTCAATGTAATTAAATTTGAAAAAAAAAAGAAGGTAAGGTTATTTTTTCACAATATCAAAAGAATGTAATCAAGTGTGGAGTGGCGAAGTTGTAGGGAGAGACCAAACTTTTTTATCGTTCAAATAATCACTTATTGTGTAATACGCTTTATTCATCAAAGTATTTTTAAGATATGTTTTAAATTTTTGCATCGGTAAATTTATAGCCTCGTCAGGGAGCTTGTTAAACATTTTTACACTTTGACCCACGAAAGACCGCCGAACCTTTTTAAGCCTAAAGCAGGGCGTATAAAGTTTATTCTTATTGCGGGTGTTTATACTATGTACATCGCAGATTTTTTTAAAGAGGTTTAAATTGGATTTAACAAAAATAAGTACATTGAAGATGTATTGAGATGCAACAGTAAGAATTTTTATTGATTTAAAGAGCTCTCGTAGAGAATCGCGTCGTTTTAGCCCGTACATAAAACGAATTGCTCTTTTCTGTAATACAAATATTTTCCCTATCTCGGCTGCATTTCCCCATATCAATAATCCGTATGACATTATGCTATGAAAGTAGCTGAAATACACGAGTCTAGCTGTTTCAATGTTTGTGCACTGTCTTATCCTTCTCACTGCATAAGCCGCCGAGCTAAGTTTTTTGGCCGTGAGTTCAATGTGTTTATCCCACTTTAACTTACAGTCAACGGTAACGCCTAAGAATTTGACACTGTGTACCCACTCTAATACTTTGCCATTAACTATTAAAGGTATATCATTATGAGGTGCGTTCGAGAGAGAAAACTTTATACACTTGGTCTTGTCCGTGTTTAAAGCCAGGTTGTTGGTTGTAAACCAGTCAAGCACAAGTGTCATAGTATTACTTACATCGTCATAATTTTGACTATTTCTGTTGACTTTAAATAGTAATGATGTGTCGTCCGCAAATAAAACAACTTCACACAATTGTTGGGCAAGACATGGAAGGTCATTTATGTAAACAAGGAATAGAAAAGGACCGATTATGGAGCCTTGAGGCACGCCCATGTGTACCGCCGCGCTGCTGGAAGCAGCTCTGTTAACTTCTACTTTCTGAGTTCTGTTGTCCAGGTAAGAAGCTAGTACCTCAAGGGCCGTCCCAGTAACACCATAAAATTTAAGCTTGTTTTTTAGTATATTATGATCCACGCAGTCAAAGGCTTTTGAAAGGTCGCAAAAAATACCTATGACATCTTGGCTGGATTCCCACGCTTCATAGATTATTTGAACTAAAGTAGATGTTGCATCAGTAGTGGAACGACCTTTAGTGAAACCGTACTGACGATTATGTAAGATTTTATTTACGTTAAAATAAGAGACTAATTGCGTTAAAATTAATTTTTCAAATATTTTACTTAAAGCGGGTAATATAGAAATGGGTCTGTAATTAGTGGGATCATTTTTTGTACCCTGTTTGAATAAAGGAATAATTTTACTTATTTTCATGAGGTCAGGGAAAACACCCTCGGAAATGCACTTATTGAAAATCACAGTTAGATGAGGAGCAATCAAATCAATAATACTGCTCAGAACTGCGACAGATATACCCCAGAGATCCTCAGTATTTTTCATGTTGAGTGCCTTATACGCAGATAAGAGTTCATCCGATGTGATACTTCTAAATCTAAAAATGGAAAATCTTCTTTTTAATAAGTCATCTGCAGCACTGGGACAAGAGGAGAGGGATCCTGTGATATTCTTAGAAATATTGGCAAAAAAATTATTGAATTCGTTGGCTACTTCGTCGTTAGAAGTTATGGTTTTATCACCAATTTTTAAAGAAATATTAATGTCGCGCGATTTCGATTTGCCTGTCTCGTTATTGATAATAGACCAAGCAGCTTTGATCTTATCATTAGAGTTTTTTATTTTATTAGTCAGATATAAAGATTTTGCAGCAGCACATACCTTTTTAAAAGTTTTTGAATAACATCTAACATATGATACAAATTCCGGTTTAAAATTATACTGTTTTTGGCCATACAGTTCATATAGCTTATTTCTACTAATATAAATGCCATTTGTGGCCCAATCGCAGAAATTTAGTTTTGTTTTCTTATGAAATGTTTTAAGAGGAAAAGATTTGTTAAATTCTTGTTTCACTGTATTAAAAACCTCATCATAATGGTCATTCGGATTTTTATTTGGGTCTATTTCAGGCAATTTTTTATTTATAGATTCGCGAAAACGCATTTTCCGGTACTTAGTCAGCGGCCTACAGGTTACAGGAGCGGAGCTAAGGTTAGACTCTTCGTCACGTGTCAGTGACACCTGTTGACCCAGGTGGTCAGACCCCAGACAGGCAAAAAGCTTTTCATCAGAGACCGAGCAATCACAGAAAATGTTATCTATACATTTGGCAGAGGTTGGGGTAATTCTAGTGGGTTCAAAGAATGTGTTTTTCAAATTAAATGAATCAAGCAAATTTCTAAATCCATTGCTTTCCGAACATGAAACTAAAATATCAACGTTAAAATCACCGCATAAAATTATATGTTTACTACTAGAACTAACCCGCCTAAGGGCTTCTTCCAAAACATTTAAAAGGGTGTCATAACTAGCTGAAGGCGGTCTATAAGCACAAATAATAATATATTTGTCCAACTCCACACAAGAAAGTTCTATTGTACATTCAAGAGACAGCCTTACTATGTCTTTTCTCTCTTTGCATTTATAATCTCTGTTTATTAATATTAAGGACCCACCGTGGTCAGAATTTTGTCTTAGAAATGCACTTGCTAATATATATTTATCCGGGAAGTTTAGTTTAATTTCATGTTTAAAGAAGTGTTCTGTGACACAAAAAATGTCAACATTATTATGTTCCAAAAATAAACAGATTTCATTAAATTTGCTGGTGAAGCCCTGTATATTTTGATGTACAAGATTTATATAGGAAGGCTTCACCTCTGTCTTATTATCTAGTTTAAAACTAAGTTATTAGTACTGGTACTAATATCAGATGACTTCGTTATATTAGGTATAACGGGTCTATATATATTGTATGCTAACAGTTTAGCAATAGTCAGCTTATATCTATAGGGTAGGTACACAGTACCATTGTTATAAAAACAGTTGTCAATATATTTATTACAATCTAAAATATAAAGTTTTTCAGATCCCACGTTAAATTATAAATGTGTGTATTTAATGAGTGTATGAACTTATTTCTGTAATTATTTTTTATATAGGGGAAAAGAACTAAAATTATTTGACCAATACCCACTCTCTCTATTTCTGACAAGATGTTTATACAGTTTAATATATCTACATGTGTGACATTTGTACTATTGCCTATAGCTAAAATAAGTGTGGTGTTGAAATCAAATTTGTCACACTTTAACTTGGACAATATTTGAGAAATATGTGATCCCGGCATACAAATATTACATGTGTTCTGAGTAGTATAATTCGAGACCAAGGGACCCAGGTTAGCACCTATTTCATCAGAGTAGATAACAGTTCTTCGGGTCTCACAGTCAAGGAAAGCTGACCTAACCGAAGAGCCTGAGGGGCTGCTGGTGTTGATGATGGGAGCATCCAATTGTGAGACCACCGGAGAAGCCTGTAAAAGGGCACAGTCTCCGGGGGCATCACAACCTGTGTCAGGGTTGAAGCCACCGCACAAGCAGTGTTGTCAGTGATGGAGTCCTCCATAACCTGGTTCTCTACATTCGAACTACAACTACACAAGTCCTTATTTTCATTTAGAATTTTGAGAGCTTGAGTATATTCACTCATAGCTTTTTTAGAAACATCATATTTACTGGATATGGATTGCAACTCAGTCTGCAAAGAACATATCTTATCTTGTAATTCTTTAATTACTTTCTTATTACTTTTAATAGTGTCTTCACAAGACATCAATTGTATTTTTAAGTCTAACTTTTTGTTGCCTAATTGGAATTTCTTTAACACTATTCTTTTGTTTCTTAATCATATTTTTCAGATTTCTTAATAAATTTGTTAATTTTCACATATTTCTTAATTTTATTTGAACCTGATAAAGAATTACATTTATTATTGGAGGTGGGTGTGGTAGTGAGATCTATTGTGGGAACCAAACTATTATTAAAATAAGAATCCTGGTTGTTCCCGGACTGAACAAGACTGGTTGCAAGCTCATCGTGAAGGGCTGAAGAGTTGCCGAGTACAGCTGCTTGTTTCTCAGCCTGGAGAGATTTGATTTCCTGTTTCGCTTCTGCCAGCTGTCTTTCCAGGAAAGAGATGCGCTCGAGGGTGGCTTCATAGGTGTCCCGGCAATGGTCTGTCGAAGCAATGATGTTTTGAAGCTGTGCACATTCTGCAGTAATCTCTTCAATGCGACTTTCCATTGCTGTCAGCTGATTCCTGAGCACTGTGTTCCGTTGGATCAAGTGTTGGAACTGCTCTGCTCCATCCTCGTTTTCTCTTCTGAGCGTCGCACATTCGTCTTGACTCTTTTTCAACTTCAATAGTGTGGCCTTGAGCTTGGCATCGAGGTCAATTTTGCGGGTCTGGGCCATTTTAGCTGGAATTCAATTGTTAATTTTAGTTTACCTGCTTGAATATTTAATTTTAATTAATTAACTGGGGACAAGTTAGTAGGTTACTAAAAAATTCAATGGTAAATCAATAGAGAGGTGTTTCACACCTTTACTAGTGTAAATGTAGATTAATTGTTGTTTTGTTCTCTAATTAACAATTTTAAAAGTTATGTTTATGATCATAAATGATATAGGAAACTGAAGTAGGTAGTTATGAAGAAAACACAATATTAAAATTTAACTTTAAGTTTGGATTTCACTAATACAGTGTATTGTTAAAAATAATTAAAAAGGAAATGTGTACCTAGTTATTTAGTCTCAGAATTTGGTCAGCAAATCCACTTACAAGTTAATAAGTGGAAAGTGACTAAACTGTGACAAGGCTGTTGTGTATAGGACAAATTAAGCAGTTTATTGTATTGTTTAACTAAGCAGGTACATATGGCTGCAGAAGTCAGTCGTCAGCTCCACTTCCAAATGGGTAAGTGAAGAGAGACCCCAAAGAAAAAATATAAAGCCAAATGACATGTACCTACTATTGGTAATGTTACTCGTTCAAATCTAGCTTGTTGACGTTAAATTTATAGTGAATCTTGGTAGAAGTATGTATTAGTGTTATTTAGAGATACTAAAAGCAATACTCATCTGGTTTGTCGTAAAAATTCGCAGTTTAGTTCAAAATCCTTTCGATAAGACCCGGCCGGCGAGCTGTCACATAGGTAGGTAGATAATTGTTAACGCAAGTTGGCGCTTATTTTGGCACACTATTATTAAATATCACTTAATTTTGATGAAGATTTCTTGTTTTACGTATAAATTTCGTCTTTTTTCACGATCTTTTCAATATTTAAAGTTTAAAATATTACACAGCTGTTTTTTGACGTCTAGACGATCCGGTGTTGCCCGCGCGAAATCCTGAAATTTCGCATACACATAGTTAGAAGTACTGGAGAAGGACATAAGGTACCTTTCATCCCGGGAAAAAGCACTGTTCCCAGTGTCCACAGTAGTAGTTTGATCTGTGATTTGATGCCATAATATTTACTATTAAAATTACCTATGTATAAGAGAATAAAAATAATAATTTCCAATTCAAAAACCTCTTTTTTTTATTTTATATGACTATGTGCATGTCCTGTGCATTTTATATCCATACTAGCTTTTGCCCGCGGCTTCGCCCGTGTGAATTTCCCACGGGAACAGTGCTTTTTCCCAGGTATCTTATGTTCTTCTCAGTACTTATAACAATGTGTATGCGAAATATCAGGAAGAATGGTTCAGAAGATAAAGCATGAAGAGGTAATAAACAAACAAGTAAATAAACAAAAAAACTCACTTTCGCATTAATACTCGTAATATTAGTTAGGATAGGATAGTTAGGATTTTTTAATTATTTCCTTAAACTTTGTCGGGAATTCCCAGTTGGGAATTGCCGACAGACGTTTGATAGCGACTGTACGGCCAACAGCTTAGGTATAATACGTTCAATAGAGAAGGTCATCGATATGTATGAAACCGTCGCTTTTTTGTAGTCATTCTAATTTGGCCGGATAATCTGCCGTTGTTCATATGTTTTTGGATTTGTGTTTATTTACTTATATCCTTAACATTTTGAACTGAAAATTTCCACGATAATATATGACTGAACACACTAATCTTTGGTTCACACGCACACTTATTGGGTTGAGCCGGTTTCTTGTATGTTGACGTCAAAGTTAAGTCACCTAATTTTGTCTTTTAGTAATATTATTCAATAATGAATACATGTGCACTTCAGAAACTTTTTGTGGTTATTATAGGTGTATAGAAGAATCGAATACAGTTTTCAGCGAGCTTACACGTCTTTTCATTTAGGCGCTATGATTTTTTTTCGTGATTTCAAAGATAACGCGATTACTTAAAAATTATAAATATTTTCTTAAATCTAATTATGGCACAGATGGGCACAAATGAATAGCTACTCATGTATATTTATCTTACGGGCGCACATACGATGTGTGCAGAACAACTACGCTCTGCTACCAGAAAATGTGCAGAGCAACTACGGTCTGCTGCCAGAAAATGTGGCAGAGAGAATCCGGACAAACGAAGCGGCGGGAAGAATTCTGTACCGGAACTTCACCGGGAAAAAACCACCGGTAAAAATAAGTACCGGGAAAAAATCTCCACGCGGCACCACGTTTGCCCGACTAAAACCTAACTAACTTAACGCAGTCTGCTACCACCGTAGCTTATGAAGGGAGCTACAGGGCCCTATATGATAACCTAACCTATAAATTAATTACAATGGAAAACCACTTACCAAGCTAAATCTTCTTTCTCTTCGGATCCAAACTTGAGTGTCTTCGGGAAGGGGGAATTCCTAATCACCCTACCTAACCCATGAGATCTCAATTCCCCAGAACACATAAATAGATTTCTTCCCGAAATCGGCTCGGCAACAGATAGATGTGAGCGAGCAGCCACGCGTCACATCCCACCGGAGAAAGTCACAATGACGGGCACACAAACACAAAGTTCAATAGTTATTTAACAAACAGGAAATTCACCAATACAACTCAAGATAATTAGCAATCAAAGAACGCGGGACCTCTCGCGTATTAAAAATCAAACCGATATCGCATGGGACAATGGCGACCGTCCACGACCCATCTTACACGCGAGCAATGTGAGAACCCCAAAACGCCTGGCGGCGATAACAGGAAACGCCTGCGTTTAGTTTTACCCAATATATTACAAACATCCCCCCGTCCCGGTCTGAGAAGCAGACCGCTAGCTTACTCTACGGGAAGGCGGGCGAGAGAGGTCACACCTCTCCTTAAAATCGAACCGTCGACCAACACCTCAGCCACACGCGGAGTGCCATCTCCGCCAAGAATCAAACGTAATATGCGAGCTCGTCGCCAAAGCAATGAGGGCAAATTTGCCTCTTTTAACAATACTAAATCACCCTCCCTGGGAGAGCTCAGTCCTGTCTGTCCACTTCACTCTTTGCTGCAGCAAATGCAAATATTCAAGCGACCAGCGACGCCAAAAGTCCTGGCTCATTTGCTGCAACATTTGAAAACGCGACAACCGATATACGCGTTCGTCCTTCCACGGGTATTCGGGCAGGGCATTCAAAGGCCCTCCCACCAAAAAATGACCAGGGGTGAGAGCTTCCAAGTCATTTGGATCTGGAGATAGCGGACAGAGAGGACGAGAGTTGAGGACCGCCTCAACTTTACAAAACACTGTGGCCAGCTCTTCAAAAGTTAGAGCCGTTTCTCCGATAATGCGGCGGAGGTGGGTCTTTGCGGATTTCACAGCCGCTTCAAAAATCCCTCCCCAATGGGGGCAACTTGGGGGACTAAACTTCCAGGTTATTCCCCTTTGGGCAGCAATTTGACTTAAACTAGTACAATTTTTATCAATAAACACAGAAACATCCTTAAGATAATTTACAGTTCCTTTATAGTTTGTGCCATTGTCAGACCTAATAAGGGAAGGTAGACCTCGACGCGAAACAAAGCGATCCAACGCGGCGACGAAGGCCTCCGTAGTCAGAGCCGATACCACCTCCAAATGGACAGCCTTGGTGGCCAAACAAACAAATACACACAAATAGCCCTTCACAATACGGGCATTACGAAAGGGAGAAGCCTTGATCGAAAAGGGACCGGCAAAATCGGTTCCAACGCCGTCAAACGGCCTCGAAGGTCGGATTCGATCAGCGGGCAAATCACCCATCTGTGGTTGCATCGTGGATGCCTTCAACCTATAACATGCAATACATCGAAACAGAACACTACGGATTGCTCTTCGGGCAGACAAAATCCAAAATTCGCGTTGCAAAATAGCCAACAAAGCATTGCACCCAGCATGGGCGTTACGAATGTGTCGATCAGACACCAAAAGCTGCACCAAGGGTCCGCCCTTGGGCAACAACAGAGGATGGCGAGTCTCATATGGAAGATCCGCCTTCCGGAGCCTGCCTCCAACCCGAAGAAGCCCATCCGAGTCGATGTACGGGTTCAAACGAGCGACCGCGCCCTTCAACTTAGCGCGTCCGTCGCGCAAAATACGAAGCTCTGACTCAAACCGTCCGGTCTGCACGACACGGACCCAATGCAACAATGCGCTCCGGCGCTCTTCTGCACCTGCAATCGGCTCCAACCGCTTTGCCTGTGGGTTTCTACAATTATGTATGAAACGCTTAATCCAACTGGTAACACCCAGAAGCTTATCCAAGCTGCTATACCGAGCAAGTAGCCAATCCGGCTCCGACGTCGTCTCAGCGACTACAGCATGTACACGGAGCCCGGTCAAACTCAAAGGAGTAACATCTGTCTGACAGACAGGCCAAGAAGTTTCTGATCCCATCAGCCACTCTGGACCCCACCAGAGCGGGTGTGACACCAATTCTGGTGCCGTACAACCTCGGGAAGCACAGTCCGCTGGGTTAAGCTCTCCCGGCACATGTCTCCATGTTATATCAATTCCGATATTCTGGATTTGGGAAACCCGATTTCCCACAAAAACCTCAAGGTATGTGGGGCCGCGCGCAACCATGCAAGCGCGACCTGGCTATCCGACCAGGCGAAGATGTCTCGTATCTCGACCGTGGCCGCCAGCTCACTGGCAACGTGATGCAACAATTTAGAGAGAAGGTGAGCTCCACTCAACTCAAGCTTGGGAATAGTCAGCCTAGTCCTGATGGGGGCGACCTTGCTCTTCCCTAACAAAAGCGAGACATTGACCCGGCCATCGGCGTCAACTGTCCGCATATAGACTGACGCGGCGTAGCCTCGCTCCGACGCGTCACAAAAGCCATGCAGGCTGGCTCGATATTTCCCGGGGGGCAATATTCGACGAGGCAAGGCAATCCGATTGACTTCCTTAATCGATGAAAACAACTCGAGCCAATCATCCAATGGAGAGCCAAACAGCGGCTCGTCCCACGAGACGCCCAAAGTCCAAAGTCTCTGAAGAAGACACTTTGCAGAGAATATCACTGGACTGATCCAACCGCTTGGATCAAACATACGGGCTATTACGGACAACACCGTTCTCTTAGTCCAGACCTTTGGTATTTCCAAGTCCACTTGGAATGTAAAAATATCGGTTAGCGGCTGGTACTGCATGCCCAGCACCGCTATCCTGTTGGGATCATCCACATCCTCAAACAGGTGAGGGTTCTGTTGGTGATCCTCCGGGATCCCTTCTAGAACTTTAGGCTCATTAGACAACCACTTACGTAGCTCGTAGCCACCTGTCTTCAATATTTCAATCAATTCATCCCGCAGTAGGAGGGCCTCCTCAATACTTTGGGCTCCGGTGCACACGTCATCAACATACAAGTCACGTGACAGCACGGAAGCCCCACGGGGAAAGCGGATCCGTTCCCGCTCTGCCAATTCAAGCAATGATCTGATGGCGATATAGGGACTAGATTTCAAACCATACGTGTTTGTGTTGAGTTCATACACCGTCACAGGATCCTCAGGGCGCTCACGCCAGAGTATCAACTGGAATCGCCTGTCCTCAGGATGTATGACTGTCTGGCGGAACATCATCCGGATGTCCGCACCAAAAACCACTTGATGTCTTCTAAAGTTCAAGATGATGTCAATTATGTCCCTATGCAATTTGGGACCCGAATGCAAACACAGATTCAACGAAACCCCGTTCGAAGTGGGTGCGGACCCATCGAAGACGGTCCTCAATTTGCCTGTTGAGGCCTTCACCACCGCGTGGTGGGGCACAAAATAATGCTCAGTTGAGCTCCAATCAACTCGAGCCGGAGACATGTGACCCAAATCCTCGTACTCGCGCATAAATTCAATATATTTATCGCGAAGTACGTGGTCACGCTGCATGCGTCGCTCCATGGACAGCAGTCGTTTCTCCGCAAGCGCCCTACTTTGCCCTAGGCTAGGACGAGAGGCAACAAAGGGTAACCTAGTTACAAACCGACCGGAGGGCAACCTCTCCGTGGTCGATCGAAAAAGGGCTTCGCACTCAGCGTGTTCCGGATCCACCCTGGAACTCATAGGTGGCTCCTCCACCTCCCAAAACCTTTGCATGGTCTTGGCCAAGGACGCTGATGCGACGACCGGTGGCTCCTCCGCGGTGCCATTATCAAACACAGGGCCCATCAGGGCGAAACCAAAGATAGTAGACACTGCCATCAGTGAAGACGAACCCAGAGCTTTCTGGGTACCCAACAAAATCCAACCCAATACGTCCGAGCCCAGGAGCAAGTCCACTGGGCCGGGATGAAAGACAAAGGGGTCGGCCAAATCCAGACCCGAAACCAAAGACAACACACCCGGCGGTATGTCTGTCGAGGGGTGCCAACCCGCAATGGTATCCATTACCATAGCCGAAGTCGTGATCCTCATTGTGGAGGACTTCAGCGAAGAAAAGGTGACAAGTGTCTGGCCCGTCAGACACTTCACTTGTATGCCACCAACTCCAAGAAGTGGCACAGGCGAGTCTTCCACGACTAAACCTAACTGGCGTGCCACTCGAGTGGTAACCAAACTGCTTTGAGCCCCTGAGTCCAACAGAGCTCTCAAATTAATGGCTTCCCCCACGACCCCATACGCGGACCACCGCGGTAGGGAGCAGAACCGTCCGCGGCTCTGTCCCAGCAAGGGAGCAAGCTAGTTACGGGCTCCCCACTCTCTCCAAACCAGGGGGCGCCACTGACCCGGATAATATGTCGGGCGAGTGCACATCCCCATCTGAGGGGGGCATAACCCGCGGCCCGGCCATACCTATGGTACGGCGGGTGGTACTCCAGCCGTGGGGACTCGTGCAGCGGTGGAGAAAACCGCTGCGGCTGCATGTGTTGGGCATTGGTAACCCGCGTGGAGGGGGGTGTCCCCACTCTCACGTCCGATCTAGGGCCCCCGCCCATGGGGGCCCTATCCGGGGCCTGGCCAGCCACATCCTGGCCACGACCTTGGGGCGCGTGGTCCCGGTCCGCCAAGACCCGCGCCGGTACGCGACCCCCCTCCCGAGGGGGGGTGCGACGAGCGAAGCCGCGTCCTCCGTCCGATGGTGGAGGGCTTCGCGCAGGAGCGCCCCCGCCCATAGGGGACCCCTGCCTCAACAACCGGGGGCCATCCCCGTTCCGGTTCATGCAGAGCATCACGTGGTGCAGCCCACGGCATGCACTGCATGGTATGGCTCTGGGACAGTCACGTGCATAGTGACTGCCCAAACAGTAAAAGCAAAGTTCATGCCGCCTTGCCATGCGGCGCCGATCTTGTACTGGCAGTCTCTGCCAGTCCCTGCATTGCAGCAGGCTGTGGCCCATCCGGCCACATTGCAGGCAGTCCGCGTCCCCCGCGACTGCTGCCGTGTGTGCAACCCGCACACCAGCTCCACGCGGTGGCGGTTGCCGTCCCTGTTGGGGCTTCCCTCGCCATGAGGGTTCCAAGGGCCTACGTTCAGGCGCTCTGGATGGCGCTGAGTCCGTCATGGTATTCTCAGCAGCCCGTGCCTCAAACTCCAAAAACTTCACCAAGTCAGTGAATGTTGGTAGGGTGGTGCTATCCCGTTCCGCATTCTCGCGCTCAAATCGCGAGCGGATGTCATTGGGTAATTTGCCCAATACAATGTGCACCAGCAAAAAGGACCATTGGTCCACCGGCAGCCCCAGTGTGCGGAGCGCGTTACAGGCCACTGTAACGGGCGTGAGCAACTGCAGGCGCAACTGTGCCCTGTTGGCCACCTTGGGCAGGGCCATCAACTGTGCGGCGTGCGCATCCGCTAACAAACGTAAATTTTGGTAGCGGGAGTTCAATAACTCCCAAGCCGTATCGTACTGGTCGTCCTCCACCCGGAGGTGCTGGATGAGCGACCGCGCTTCACCCTCCAGAGTGGAGAGGAGGTAGGCCATCTTCTGGGCCTTCGACAAATCCTGTCGTGCTACGACCAGGGACTCAAACATATTTTTATATGCCACCCACTCCTCCATCCTACCCCCAAAGTGGGACAGCTGAAGGGTGGGGAGCCGACCAGTAACCGCTGGTCCTTCCTGTCTAACAGGTGTGCGAGGGGCTGGTCCGCCAGCCTGTCTCGCCCTTATTGCGGCCGCCGCCTCCACGATGTCATCGTGCAGACTCAGGATCTGGTCCAGGTCCGCCACGTGACCTGCGTAGACCTCCGGGGTAAGGTCGGCTTCGGTAAGCGCCGCCATGGCCGCTTCCGCGTTGTTCAATCGTGAGCGGAGCTGATCCGCTCTTTCCAGTATAGCGGCCTCCCTGTCCTTCCGGGACAGGAGTCCACCGGCCGTCACAAACCATCTCAATTCGTTGGCGAGTGTCGCCTTAGCATTGGGGACCTTCGCCATCGCGTCAAGTCACAAACAAAAAATAACAAAAGGTAAATAAAAAACAACAAAATCAAACAACTACACGAAGAACCGCGGTAGGTATGAGAATGGCACAAACCCGGAACGCACGGTACAAACCGCAAACAAATACAAAAAAGGTTACAAATATTCTTATACAAACAAACCAAGAAAAATCTAATAATTTTTACAAACAATTAATTATTTTTTACAAACGAACAAATAGAGGGTAGATAAACTACGCTCTGCTACCAGAAAATGTGCAGAACAACTACGCTCTGCTACCAGAAAATGTGCAGAGCAACTACGGTCTGCTGCCAGAAAATGTGGCAGAGAGAATCCGGACAAACGAAGCGGCGGGAAGAATTCTGTACCGGAACTTCACCGGGAAAAAACCACCGGTAAAAATAAGTACCGGGAAAAAATCTCCACGCGGCACCACGTTTGCCCGACTAAAACCTAACTAACTTAACGCAGTCTGCTACCACCGTAGCTTATGAAGGGAGCTACAGGGCCCTATATGATAACCTAACCTATAAATTAATTACAATGGAAAACCACTTACCAAGCTAAATCTTCTTTCTCTTCGGATCCAAACTTGAGTGTCTTCGGGAAGGGGGAATTCCTAATCACCCTACCTAACCCATGAGATCTCAATTCCCCAGAACACATAAATAGATTTCTTCCCGAAATCGGCTCGGCAACAGATAGATGTGAGCGAGCAGCCACGCGTCACATCCCACCGGAGAAAGTCACAATGACGGGCACACAAACACAAAGTTCAATAGTTATTTAACAAACAGGAAATTCACCAATACAACTCAAGATAATTAGCAATCAAAGAACGCGGGACCTCTCGCGTATTAAAAATCAAACCGATATCGCATGGGACAATGGCGACCGTCCACGACCCATCTTACACGCGAGCAATGTGAGAACCCCAAAACGCCTGGCGGCGATAACAGGAAACGCCTGCGTTTAGTTTTACCCAATATATTACAAACACGATGGATCTAGGAGATCCACGATTTTGCAAAACGTTACTCCAGCAGGAAATGCAATATCCCGAAAACCTGAAGACGCACAAATGATCTTTTCGGCCCAGGTCAATGCACAGCTCTAAGCTCTCTGCCCCCCCAGAATATTTCTCTCTCCGATCATTCGTTTAGAACTTTCCTGCTAGAACGACGTTACCCTAGCAGAATCCTAGATTTCCGTTTTTTTCCTAAACTACAAGACGCACAAAAGTTTTATTCGCGGCACATGTACACTAGACTATGCACAACGTTTTGGTTCCATTCACTTAACTCCAGGACACACTTTCCTGCCAGGGTAACGCACACGACTTTTTAGGAAATTACTTTCGTGGTTAATAAATGTTTTACTTTAGAATGTTTAGGTTTGAACTAATATTTGATTTATTTTCAACAAAATTCAACAAAAAGTACTGTAAAGATCGTTTACATGATAGGTCTGGTAAGAAAAAATAGAGTTTATACCAACTATGTCATTTTTTAAACTTCCTGCTGATGCTGAAAGGTAAAATAATACCACAATCACTTTTTAGTAGTTTGTTACTTTTTTATGAGTAGTTTGCCTAATAAGCATATAAAATGGAAAACACTATACAGTTTGGACTTTTTACCGCTTCCTTATGTCAGGGGCATAAGCGTTGTTATGGAACTGCAAGTGTTTAGTGGTAAAAAAATATCTATAGCTGATCGAGTGAGTACTTAGGTAGGTACATCAACCACTGAAACGATTTAGACAAAATGTTGTATGGAGATAATTTAAGTACCGAGAATGGATATATGCTATAGTTTGCCCGCAACTTCGCTCACGTAAAATATATAACGCCAACGAAATGCGCCTACACACATACTATACAAACTACACGCCTGCTTTACGTTTTGTAGGCGCCAACCCTAGCGCTCCGCCTAGCCGTAGGTATAAACTTCAAGGCTCTACTGCTTTATCTCTGTCTATTGTGGTCGTGGGGAGCGACCTCTCACTGTCGGCCGTCGTACAATGTATGGTCGACAGTGAGACACGTCGTGGACAGCGGTGCAGGCTTTTGCGGAGAGCGTTATGCTCCGCAAAGAGGCGGCGGAGAGGGTGCGTGAGGATACCACAGACCTCGATATCCGCCGCCGGCGCCCGGGGCGCAGAAGGCGGGCTTACGGCCTGCTCCAGCTGCCCCCACATTAACGGCCGGTCGGACGGCGGAAACGGGATTCCGTCGTCCGGCTTAACGGCCCCGGGTAGAAAGGCGCCACCGTGTCAAGCGTGCCTTTCCCCTAGCGGGTAGAATTGAAGGCTGACGAGTCGCCCCGCTGTCTGCTCCGAGGAGAGCGGCCGAGCCGAGGCCGCCGTGGTAGCGGCCGCCGCGCCGGGGCGCCGGAGCGAGAGTAGCACATGGTCCCGGCACAAATGCGGTTGGCGTTGGCACCGTGTGGTTTTAGTGGGTTCAAATCCCACACACCTGTCCGGCTTCCCGTGGCCGGATGGACGGGACGAGGGTCTTTCCACACGTAAAAAAAAAAAAAAGAAAAGGACAGAGAAGGTTGACATATTGGAAAAAGGCATTGTCCTTCTTCCGATACCCACCAGTGGGTCACGGAAGGTTGATGACCTGTAATAAAATGATTATTTTTATCTTCAGCCCAGAATCGGTGCGCACGCGCAACGACGTGTTCTACCTGCAGCCTGAGAGGTCCTGCGTGCCGGACTCGCCCGTGTGGTACTCCACGCAGCCGCTGTCGCGGGCGCAGCTCGCCAAGATGCTGCATCGCGTCAAGATGGTCAAGGAGATTAACATCGCGCTGCTTACCAGCTAAGGTGAGCCTGGTCGTGTTACAGTGACGTCACACTGTCATACATACAACGACGTGTTCTACCTACAGCCAGAGGTCCTGCGTGCCGGACTCGCCCGTGTGGTACTCCACGCAGCCGCTGTCGCGGGCGCAGCTCGCCAAGATGCTGCATCGCGTCAAGATGGTCAAGGAGATTAACATCGCGCTGCTTACCAGCTAAGGTGAGCCTGGTCGTGTTACAGTGACGTCACACTGTCATACATACAACGACGTGTTCTACCTACAGCCAGAGGTCCTGCGTGCCGGACTCGCCCGTGTGGTACTCCACGCAGCCGCTGTCGCGGGCGCAGCTCGCCAAGATGCTGCATCGCGTCAAGATGGTCAAGGAGATTAACATCGCGCTGCTTACCAGCTAAGGTGAGCCTGGTCGTGTTACAGTGACGTCACACTGTCATACATACAACGACGTGTTCTACCTACAGCCAGAGGTCCTGCGTGCCGGACTCGCCCGTGTGGTACTCCACGCAGCCGCTGTCGCGGGCGCAGCTCGCCAAGATGCTGCATCGCGTCAAGATGGTCAAGGAGATTAACATCGCGCTGCTTACCAGCTAAGGTGAGCCTGGTCGTGTTACAGTGACGTCACACTGTCATACATACAACGACGTGTTCTACCTACAGCCAGAGGTCCTGCGTGCCGGACTCGCCCGTGTGGTACTCCACGCAGCCGCTGTCGCGGGCGCAGCTCGCCAAGATGCTGCATCGCGTCAAGATGGTCAAGGAGATTAACATCGCGCTGCTTACCAGCTAAGGTGAGCCTGGTCGTGTTACAGTGACGTCACACTGTCATACATACAACGACGTGTTCTACCTACAGCCAGAGGTCCTGCGTGCCGGACTCGCCCGTGTGGTACTCCACGCAGCCGCTGTCGCGGGCGCAGCTCGCCAAGATGCTGCATCGCGTCAAGATGGTCAAGGAGATTAACATCGCGCTGCTTACCAGCTAAGGTGAGCCTGGTCGTGTTACAGTGACGTCACACTGTCATACATACAACGACGTGTTCTACCTACAGCCAGAGGTCCTGCGTGCCGGACTCGCCCGTGTGGTACTCCACGCAGCCGCTGTCGCGGGCGCAGCTCGCCAAGATGCTGCATCGCGTCAAGATGGTCAAGGAGATTAACATCGCGCTGCTTACCAGCTAAGGTGAGCCTGGTCGTGTTACAGTGACGTCACACTGTCATACATACAACGACGTGTTCTACCTACAGCCAGAGGTCCTGCGTGCCGGACTCGCCCGTGTGGTACTCCACGCAGCCGCTGTCGCGGGCGCAGCTCGCCAAGATGCTGCATCGCGTCAAGATGGTCAAGGAGATTAACATCGCGCTGCTTACCAGCTAAGGTGAGCCTGGTCGTGTTACAGTGACGTCACACTGTCATACATACAACGACGTGTTCTACCTACAGCCAGAGGTCCTGCGTGCCGGACTCGCCCGTGTGGTACTCCACGCAGCCGCTGTCGCGGGCGCAGCTCGCCAAGATGCTGCATCGCGTCAAGATGGTCAAGGAGATTAACATCGCGCTGCTTACCAGCTAAGGTGAGCCTGGTCGTGTTACAGTGACGTCACACTGTCATACATACAACGACGTGTTCTACCTACAGCCAGAGGTCCTGCGTGCCGGACTCGCCCGTGTGGTACTCCACGCAGCCGCTGTCGCGGGCGCAGCTCGCCAAGATGCTGCATCGCGTCAAGATGGTCAAGGAGATTAACATCGCGCTGCTTACCAGCTAAGGTGAGCCTGGTCGTGTTACAGTGACGTCACACTGTCATACATACAACGACGTGTTCTACCTACAGCCAGAGGTCCTGCGTGCCGGACTCGCCCGTGTGGTACTCCACGCAGCCGCTGTCGCGGGCGCAGCTCGCCAAGATGCTGCATCGCGTCAAGATGGTCAAGGAGATTAACATCGCGCTGCTTACCAGCTAAGGTGAGCCTGGTCGTGTTACAGTGACGTCACACTGTCATACATACAACGACGTGTTCTACCTACAGCCAGAGGTCCTGCGTGCCGGACTCGCCCGTGTGGTACTCCACGCAGCCGCTGTCGCGGGCGCAGCTCGCCAAGATGCTGCATCGCGTCAAGATGGTCAAGGAGATTAACATCGCGCTGCTTACCAGCTAAGGTGAGCCTGGTCGTGTTACAGTGACGTCACACTGTCATACATACAACGACGTGTTCTACCTACAGCCAGAGGTCCTGCGTGCCGGACTCGCCCGTGTGGTACTCCACGCAGCCGCTGTCGCGGGCGCAGCTCGCCAAGATGCTGCATCGCGTCAAGATGGTCAAGGAGATTAACATCGCGCTGCTTACCAGCTAAGGTGAGCCTGGTCGTGTTACAGTGACGTCACACTGTCATACATACAACGACGTGTTCTACCTACAGCCAGAGGTCCTGCGTGCCGGACTCGCCCGTGTGGTACTCCACGCAGCCGCTGTCGCGGGCGCAGCTCGCCAAGATGCTGCATCGCGTCAAGATGGTCAAGGAGATTAACATCGCGCTGCTTACCAGCTAAGGTGAGCCTGGTCGTGTTACAGTGACGTCACACTGTCATACATACAACGACGTGTTCTACCTACAGCCAGAGGTCCTGCGTGCCGGACTCGCCCGTGTGGTACTCCACGCAGCCGCTGTCGCGGGCGCAGCTCGCCAAGATGCTGCATCGCGTCAAGATGGTCAAGGAGATTAACATCGCGCTGCTTACCAGCTAAGGTGAGCCTGGTCGTGTTACAGTGACGTCACACTGTCATACATACAACGACGTGTTCTACCTACAGCCAGAGGTCCTGCGTGCCGGACTCGCCCGTGTGGTACTCCACGCAGCCGCTGTCGCGGGCGCAGCTCGCCAAGATGCTGCATCGCGTCAAGATGGTCAAGGAGATTAACATCGCGCTGCTTACCAGCTAAGGTGAGCCTGGTCGTGTTACAGTGACGTCACACTGTCATACATACAACGACGTGTTCTACCTACAGCCAGAGGTCCTGCGTGCCGGACTCGCCCGTGTGGTACTCCACGCAGCCGCTGTCGCGGGCGCAGCTCGCCAAGATGCTGCATCGCGTCAAGATGGTCAAGGAGATTAACATCGCGCTGCTTACCAGCTAAGGTGAGCCTGGTCGTGTTACAGTGACGTCACACTGTCATACATACAACGACGTGTTCTACCTACAGCCAGAGGTCCTGCGTGCCGGACTCGCCCGTGTGGTACTCCACGCAGCCGCTGTCGCGGGCGCAGCTCGCCAAGATGCTGCATCGCGTCAAGATGGTCAAGGAGATTAACATCGCGCTGCTTACCAGCTAAGGTGAGCCTGGTCGTGTTACAGTGACGTCACACTGTCATACATACAACGACGTGTTCTACCTACAGCCAGAGGTCCTGCGTGCCGGACTCGCCCGTGTGGTACTCCACGCAGCCGCTGTCGCGGGCGCAGCTCGCCAAGATGCTGCATCGCGTCAAGATGGTCAAGGAGATTAACATCGCGCTGCTTACCAGCTAAGGTGAGCCTGGTCGTCTTACAGTGACGTCATACCCCGGACACTCAATCACAGGGAGGGCACTTCATAGAAACGGGGCATCATATATACTACTACAAATGAAAATATACATCCGTGAACACGTCAGTAACACGTCAATGTGTGCGTTTTCATAGTCACCGTCAACGGGGAGAAGTGCGGGGTACGCCATTTTGCGGAAGGAGCAGCGGAGCTTCCTTTCTGTACGTAATACTTATATTAATTCTGTGACTCAATACAACGCTCGCAAATTTACTACTACATATGCGAATGACGTTTGTACACGCGCAAGTGTGTGCGTGAAATTTAGTCAGGCGAAGCCGGAGCGAACCACTAGATATAAACCAGAATGTCATTGTAATGTACGTAGTAAACTAGGCCATTAGTAATTTTTTGACGTCAGTGACTATAATTAATTATATGACCATTTAAAAGTTCTATTTATAACCTTATTTGAATAAACAATTTTGACTTTGAATGGAAATTGAATTAATAAAATCTTCGTCTGTTACAGGTTTCCCGCGTCAGCCCGCTGACTCAAGAAATTTCACGACATCACTGTACCATGTGCCGTTCTGGAATGGACCTTTATTTACTGGTTACAGAGTGTACCGACCGCCATGTTACGCCCAGTAAAACGCAAAGCATTCACAATATTGTTGTATTAAATACTATGACAATGTATATTTTTTCTACTTTGTATATCAGCCTGTATGAGAACGGTCGATTAATTTTAGTACATAGTCTGTAATAGATGTCTTTTTTATAACGTTGCAATGTTTTAGACGTAAGAATTCTGTGCGGGACTGTTTATGTATGTACAGATAATAATGGTTCTAGTTTTATCGTATAAAATCGCTTTTTTATCAATGATTTCTGAAAATTGTGTCCGAATGATTTTTTAAGCAATGAAATAATTTAAATTTGTGAGGTCAAGGTATATGTTTGGATATTTCAAATTGTATATACGCCAAGCTACTCGCTGCATCATGTCGTCATAGAAAATCGGTGACTTAATCTTTCATGAATTAGGAAAGAAATTGTTACACTTGTGTAATACTTGAATATTAATATAATAATTATAGATTATAGGCTGTAAGTGACAAATTCCAAGATTTTTTAGTGGAAGACGCACTCTTTGTGTTATAGTAGCATTATTATTCATTTTATAAATCGGGATAAAGTTACATTCTCACATAGGACCTTTATTAAAGAAATAAAATAATATAGCATGGTAAGTAAAAGAGTCAGATTCGTATTATATTTTAAGTATAATATGGCGTCAGCTGTAAGAACTAGGTTACAATGATGTATAAAAAGAATACTGATTCTCTATAATGTGTTTTATTTCTCTACTTAGAAGTTGTTCGTTTCCACCCGTGACATAATCAAAAGAATAAGAACCATGGAAAAAATAAGAACTTCCTCAGACAATAATAGTATGGGAGATTTTCCGAAAAAAACAAATTGTTTCAGATGACTTCATAGATGGCGCTTAGTAAAAGGCGAGTCCATACAAAAAGAAAAAACATCAAAAAAGTATCAATATTGTGATTTGTGCAAAAAATTTAGCTCTATGGATGGTACAGCCATTACACAGACATATAATAAAAAAAAATTTTACTTCTGTGAGCCATTACGACTCTTAACGCCATCTATTGAGCGATTTTTACATCGGTTTTTTGTTAATTTTACCTGTCAGAAAATTCGATTGTCAACACTTATGACATCGGTTCATGGAAGTAATAAGTACCTTTATTGGTTACACACATGGAAGTAATGGTTGGTTACACACTAATGAGGGATTTTCCGTGACACTAATTAAAAAAAGAAATAGTTCTAGATGACTTCATACCTAGATGGTGCTTAGTAAAAGGCGAGAGAAAAAGTTCCATACAAAAAGCAAAAAAATCACGGGATTTGATTTAAAAAAAATAAAACTTAGTTAAAAAAAAACAACTAAAAAGTATCTATATTGTGATTTGTGCAACTGTCAAACTGTTGTGATTTTTTTTTCTGCCTCTGGTTTACAAGAAAAAGCGCACCATATAGGTTCAGCCATTATTACGACTCGGCTTTCATAAAACGCTATCTGTTGAGACTTTTTTATACTGATTTTTTTTTCTTAATTAGCTGTCAGAAAAATCGCTCAAAAAATGGAGTTTTTTTAGATGGATTTTGATGATTCTCCAGGTGCTACTAATTAGTGATGTTACGAATGTCATAATTTCTACATTTCCGAATGCCTAATGTGCGAATGCGAATGCAAATGTCAAAATTAGAGAATGGCATATGGCGTCCACCGTTAGTACTTACTACTAATGTTGGATTGGACGCCATCAGTCTGTCGCAACTTCATACTGGAAAAAAAATGTATGGAACACAGTAGAGCATTAATGGCGGCTCATGTCACTATATAGTTGTCTCACTCACTTCCTGTATCTTTCTCTTTCTTTCTTTGTTGTCAACCGAACACGTTGTCTTACAAATACAATAGGTTATCTTTGTAGGTTATGTTATGACTTTGTTTTTTGTGAAAAAAATATGAATCACATAATGAGGGATTTTCCGTGACACAAATTAAAAAAAGAAATAGTTCCAGATGACTTCAAAGATGGCGCTTAGTAAAAGGCGAGAGAAAAAGTTCCATACAAAAAGCAAAAAATTCACGGGATTGGCATTTAAAAAAAATAAAATTTAGTAAAAAAAAAACAACTAAAAAGTATCTATATTGTGATTTGTGTAACTGTCAAACTGTTATGTGATTTTTTTTTCTGCCTCTGGTTGACAAGAAAAAGCGCACCATATAGGTTCAACCAGTATTACGACTCGGCTTTCATAAAACGCCATCTGTTGAGACTTTGTTATACTGATTTTTTTTTCTTAATTAGCTGTCAGAAAAATCGCTCATTCTGGCGTCAGATCAGTCTGCTCGAGTTTTGACTGATGCCAATGCCAGAATGATGGAAAATGGACACGGTTACATGATCAATACAGACTGATAAAAAGTACAACAGTTGCCATTTCGACAGAACGCAACAGACTAGTCTAGTATGGATAACATAAAGAAAAAGAATCCGGCCAAGTGTCATTGTCACATCTTAAGCCTTTTTTGCCTCTACATGAATCCTTATTTTTAGATCATGGAAGAAGTAAGTATACTTTTATTACTTCCATGCCGTAGAACTACGGAGGCAATCTATAAAACGTAGTGATTATATACTCTTTGGCAATCTAGATGGATTTCTGAGCCATGCTTAGTGATTTTTTAAAATTGGATCTGGCAACATTGCTCCCTAAATTGGTCCTGATTCCTGATTAGCCGGCCGCGCACGTCAGTTTATTTCCGTGCGGAAATTTCAGATCCGGGGACCCGAATGCACACTTTTTATACAAAATGATCGACTGGCCCCTTCGAGCAACAAGGACTTCCGCGCGCGGCCCGGAAGGGAGGCGCCATAGATGTCTTTCCCCTCTGCCAAAGCTTAGGTCCAGGTGGACTTGAGCGTTTATAAAAACTGTTTGCATTCGGACTTTTCGCTAGACAGAATCCATCAGTCAGTGTGAATGACACATGGCCGCAATACAAAAAAATCCGAATTACAATTTTGTGCTGCAAAAAGAGGTCTGGGACATCTATTTTACAGAAAGATGGTGTTACATTTCTCTAGTAAGTAAATTCTTATCATATGATTATAAATTAAACAAAATTCATACATTTTATTATAATGTCATTGTTGGATTTGTTTACCAACATCAGTCCGGTCGCCTATAGAAACACGGATTTGTCGAGTGATAATTCCGTCCAACATCTATGTTTGTAATAAAATCTATGTTGTTTTGTCCGTTCGCCGCCGTAATATTCTAGCGCGTGCGGTAGTTTCATATTAGTAGCGTCGTCGCCCGCTCGGCCGGCGTCGGCAGTCGCGAGCGACCATTTTGAATTCAGTATTGTTTGGACATCGCGCGGGGAGGCCGCGCCGCATGAAATTGCTCGCGTGAATGGCATGGCGGACGGCCGCCATTTGTCCTGACATATCGGTTTGATTTTAATACGCGGAGAGGTCTCGCGTCTTTTGCTTGTTAACTAGTTTGAGTTATATTTGTGAATTTCCTGTTTGTTAAATAACTATTGAACATTTGTGTTTGTGAAACCTTCTACTTTGACTGTTTCTTGTGAGATGCGAAACGTGGCTGCCTGGGGACGCCGAAATCTGTTGCCGAGTGGAACTGCTAGACGGATCAGGTATTTTTTTCTGGGGATTGAGATCTCATGGGGTAGGTTGGGTGATTTAGGGAACAACCCCCTCCTCTTCCGAAGACACTCGAAGTTGGATCCGAAGATTAAGAAGATTAAGTTTGGTAAGTGACCCTTGGGTTTGTGGGTGGTTGTAGCTATTAAGTTAGGTTTAATATACAGGGTTCTGTAGTTCCCGTTGTAAACTACAGTGGTAGCAGACTGCGTATAGGTTAGGTTAGATTCTAGTCGGACAAGCGTGGTGTCGCGTGGAGATTTTTTCCCGGTACTTATTTTTACCGGTGGTTTTTTCCCGGTGAAGTTCCGGTACAGAATTCTTCCCGCCGCTTCGTTTGTCCGGATTCTCTGCGCACATTTTCTGGCAGCAGAGCGTAGTTGTTCTGCACATTTTCTGGTAGCAGAGCGTAGTTTATCTACCCTCTATTTGTTCGTTTGTAAAAAATAATTAATTGTTTGTAAAAATTATTAGATTTTTCTTAGTTTGTTTGTATAAGAATATTTGTAACCTTTTTTGTATTTGTTTGCGGTTTGTACCGTGCGTTCCGGGTTTGTGCCATTCTCATACCTACCGCGGTTTTTCGTGTTGTTGCTTGATTTTGTTCTTTATTTACCTTTTTTATCTTTTCTTATTTGTTTGTTTGTTTGTGACTTGACGCGATGGCGAAGGTCTCCAATGCTAAGGCGACACTCGCCAACGAACTGAGATGGTTTGTGACGGCCGGAGGACTCCTGTCCCGGAAGGACAGGGAGGGCGCCATACTGCTAAGAGCGGATCACCTCCACTCACGATTGATTAGCGCGGAAGCGGCCATGGTGGTGCTTACCGAAGCCGAACTTGCCGCGGAGGTCTACGCAGGTCACATGGCGGACATGGACCAGATCCTGAGTCTGCACGATGATATCGCGGAGGCGGTGACCGCAATAAGGGCGAGACAGGCTGGCGGACCAGCCCCTCGCACACCTGTTAGACAGGAAGGACCAGCGGTTACTGGTCGGCTCCCCACCCTTCAGCTGTCCCACTTTGGGGGTAGGATGGAGGAGTGGGTAGCATATAAAAATATGTTTGAGTCCCTGGTCGTAGCACGACAGGATTTGTCGAAGGCCCAGAAGATGGCCTACCTCCTCTCCACTCTGGAGGATGAAGCGCGGTCGCTCATCCAGCACCTCCGGGTGGAGGACGACCAGTACGACACGGCTTGGGAGTTATTGAACTCCCGCTACCAAAATTTACGTTTATTAGCGGATGCGCACGCCGCACAGTTGATGGCCCTGCCCAAGGTGGCCAACAGGGCACAGTTGCGCCTGCAGTTGCTCACGCCCGTTACAGTGGCCTGTAACGCGCTCCGCACACTGGGGCTGCCGGTGGACCAATGGTCCTTTTTGCTGGTGCACATTGTATTGGGCAAATTGCCCAATGACATCCGCTCGCGGTTTGAGCGCGAGAATGCGGAGCGGGACAGCACCACCCTACCAACATTCACTGACTTGGTGAAGTTTTTGGAGTTTGAGGCACGGGCCGCTGAGAATACCATGACGGACTCAGCGCCATCCAGAGCGCCTGAACGTAGGCCCTTGGAACCCTCATGGCGAGGGAAGCCCCAACAGGGACGGCAACCGCCACCGCGTGGAGCTGGTGTGCGGGTTGCACACACGGCAGCAGTCGCGAGGGACGCGGACTGCCTGCAATGTGGCCGGATGGGCCACAGCCTGCTGCAATGCAGGGACTGGCAGAGACTGCCAGTACAAGATCGGCGCCGCATGGCAAGGCGGCATGAACTTTGCTTCTACTGTTTGGGCAGTCACTATGCACGTGACTGTCCCAGGGCCATACCATGCAGTGCATGCCGTGGGCGGCACCACGCGATGCTTTGCATGAACCGGAACGGGGATGGCACCCGGATGTTGAGGCAGGGGTCCCCTATGGGCGGGGGCGCTCCTGCGCGAAGCCCTCCACCTTTGGAAGAAGGACGCGGCTTCGCTCGTCGCACCCACCCTCGGGAGGGGGGTCGCGTACCTGCGCGGGTCTTGGCGGACCGGGACCACGCGCCCCAAGGTCATGGCCAGTATGTGGCTGGCCAGGCCCCGGATAGGGCCCCCATGGGCGGGGGCCCTAGATCGGACGTGAGAGTGGGGACACCCCCTCCACGCGGGTTACCAATACCCAACACATGCAGCCGCAGCGGTTTTCTCCGCCGCTGCACGAGTACCCACGGCTGGAGTACCACCCGCCGTACCATATGTATGGCCGGGCCGCGGGTTATGCCCCCCTCAGATGGGGATGTGCACTCGCCCGCCATATTATCCGGGTCAGTGGCGCGCCCCTGGTTTGGAGAGAGTGGGGAGCCCGTAACTAGCTTGCTCCCTTGCTGGGACAGAGCCGCGGACGGTTCTGCTCCCTACCGCGGTGGTCCGCGTATGGGGTCGTGGGGGAAGCCATTAATTTGAGAGCTCTGTTGGACTCAGGGGCTCAAAGCAGTTTGGTTACCACTCGAGTGGCACGCCAGTTAGGTTTAGTCGTGGAAGACTCGCCTGTGCCACTTCTTGGAGTTGGTGGCATACAAGTGAAGTGTCTGACGGGCCAGACACTTGTCACCTTTTCTTCGCTGAAGTCCTCCACAATGAGGATCACGACTTCGGCTATGGTAATGGATACCATTGCGGGTTGGCACCCCTCGACAGACATACCGCCGGGTGTGTTGTCTTTGGTTTCGGGTCTGGATTTGGCCGACCCCTTTGTCTTTCATCCCGGCCCAGTGGACTTGCTCCTGGGCTCGGACGTATTGGGTTGTATTTTGTTGGGTACACAGAAGGCTCTGGGTTCGTCTTCACTGATGGCAGTGTCTACGATTTTTGGTTTTGCCCTGATGGGCCCTGTGTTTGATAATGGCACCGCGGAGGAGCCACCGGTTGTCGCATCTGCGTCCTTGGCCAAGACCATGCAAAGGTTTTGGGAGGTGGAGGAGCCACCTATGAGTTCCAGGATGGATCCGGAACACGCTGAGTGCGAAGCCCTTTTTCGATCGACCACGGAGAGGTTGCCCTCCGGTCGGTTTGTAACTAGGTTACCTTTTGTTGCCTCTCGTCCTAGCCTAGGGCAAAGTAGGGCGCTTGCGGAGAAACGACTGCTGTCCATGGAGCGACGTATGCAGCGTGACCACGTACTTCGCGATAAATATATTGAATTTATGCGCGAGTACGAGGATTTGGGTCACATGTCTCCGGCTCGAGTTGATTGGAGCTCAACTGAGCATTATTTTTTGCCCCACCACGCGGTGGTGAAGGCCTCAACGGGCAAGTTGCGGACTGTCTTTGATGGGTCCGCACCCACTTCGAACGGGGTTTCGTTGAATCTGTGTTTGCATTCGGGTCCCAAATTGCATAGGGACATAATTGACATCATCTTGAACTTTAGAAGACATCAAGTGGTTTTTGGTGCGGACATCCGGATGATGTTCCGCCAGACAGTCATACATCCTGAGGACAGGCGATTCCAGTTGATACTCTGGCGTGAGCGCCCTGAGGATCCTGTGACGGTGTATGAACTCAACACAAACACGTATGGTTTGAAATCTAGTCCCTATATCGCCATCAGATCATTGCTTGAATTGGCAGAGCGGGAACGGATCCGCTTTCCCCGTGGGGCTTCCGTGCTGTCACCTGACTTGTATGTTGATGACGTGTGCACCGGAGCCCAAAGTATTGAGGAGGCCCTCCTACTGCGGGATGAATTGATTGAAATATTGAAGACAGGTGGCTACGAGCTACGTAAGTGGTTGTCTAATGAGCCTAAAGTTCTAGAAGGGATCCCGGAGGATCACCAACAGAACCCTCACCTGTTTGAGGATGTGGATGATCCCAACAGGATAGCGGTGCTGGGCATGCAGTACCAGCCGCTAACCGATATTTTTACATTCCAAGTGGACTTGGAAATACCAAAGGTCTGGACTAAGAGAACGGTGTTGTCCGTAATAGCCCGTATGTTTGATCCAAGCGGTTGGATCAGTCCAGTGATATTCTCTGCGAAGTGTCTTCTTCAGAGACTTTGGACTTTGGGCGTCTCGTGGGACGAGCCGCTGTTTGGTCCTCCATTGGATGATTGGCTCGAGTTGTTTTCATCGATTAAGGAAGTCAATCGGATTGCCTTGCCTCGTCGAATATTGCCACCCGGGAAATATCGAGCCAGCCTGCATGGCTTTTGTGACGCGTCGGAGCGAGGCTACGCCGCGTCAGTCTATATGCGGACAGTTGACGCCGATGGCCGGGTCAATGTCTCGCTTTTGTTAGGGAAGAGCAAGGTCGCCCCCATCAGGACTAGGCTGACTATTCCCAAGCTTGAGTTGAGTGGAGCTCACCTTCTCTCTAAATTGTTGCATCACGTTGCATGTGAGCTGGCGGCCACGGTCGAGATACGAGACATCTTCGCCTGGTCGGATAGCCAGGTCGCGCTTGCATGGTTGCGCGCGGCCCCACATACCTTGGAGGTTTTTGTTGGAAACAGGGTTTCCCAAATTCAAAATATTGGAATTGATATAACATGGAGACATGTGCCGGGAGAGCTTAACCCAGCGGACTGTGCTTCCCGAGGTTGTACGGCACCAGAATTGGTGTCACACCCGCTCTGGTGGGGTCCAGAGTGGCTGATGGGATCAGAAACTTCTTGGCCTGTCTGTCAGACAGATGTTACTTCTTTGAGTTTGACTGGGCTCCGTGTACATGCTGTAGTCGCTGAGACGACGTCGGAGCCGGATTGGCTACTTGTTCGGTATAGCAGCTTGGATAAGCTTCTGGGTGTTACCAGTTGGATTAAGCGTTTCATACATAATTGTAGAAACCCACAGGCAAAGCGGTTGGAGCCGATTGCAGGTGCAGAAGAGCGCCGGAGCGCATTGTTGCATTGGGTCCGTGTCGTGCAGACCGGACGGTTTGAGTCAGAGCTTCAGATTTTGCGCAACGGACGCGCTAAGTTGAAGGGCGCGGTCGCTCGTTTGAACCCGTACATCGACTCGGATGGGCTTCTTCGGGTTGGAGGCAGGCTCCGGAAGGCGGATCTTCCATATGAGACTCGCCATCCTCTGTTGTTGCCCAAGGGCGGACCCTTGGTGCAGCTTTTGGTGTCTGATCGACACATTCGTAACGCCCATGCTGGGTGCAATGCTTTGTTGGCTATTTTGCAACGCGAATTTTGGATTTTGTCTGCCCGAAGAGCAATCCGTAGTGTCCTGTTTCGATGTATTGCATGTTATAGGTTGAAGGCATCCACGATGCAACCACAGATGGGTGATTTGCCCGCTGATCGAATCCGACCTTCGAGGCCGTTTGACGGCGTTGGAACCGATTTTGCCGGTCCCTTTTCGATCAAGGCTTCTCCCTTTCGTAATGCCCGTATTGTGAAGGGCTATTTGTGTGTATTTGTTTGTTTGGCCACCAAGGCTGTCCATTTGGAGGTGGTATCGGCTCTGACTACGGAGGCCTTCGTCGCCGCGTTGGATCGCTTTGTTTCGCGTCGAGGTCTACCTTCCCTTATTAGGTCTGATAATGGCACAAACTATAAGGGAACTGTAAATTATCTTAAGGATGTTTCTGTGTTTATTGATAAAAATTGTACTAGTTTAAGTCAAATTGCTGCCCAAAGGGGAATAACCTGGAAGTTTAGTCCCCCAAGGTGCCCCCATTGGGGAGGGATTTTTGAAGCGGCTGTGAAATCCGCAAAGACCCACCTCCGCCGCATTATCGGAGAAACGGCTCTAACTTTTGAAGAGCTGGCCACAGTGTTTTGTAAAGTTGAGGCGGTCCTCAACTCTCGTCCTCTCTGTCCGCTATCTCCAGATCCAAATGACTTGGAAGCTCTCACCCCTGGTCATTTTTTGGTGGGAGGGCCGTTGAATGCCCTGCCCGAATACCCGTGGAAGGATGAACGCGTATATCGGTCGTCGCGTTTTCAAATGTTGCAGCAAATGAGCCAGGACTTTTGGCGTCGCTGGTCGCTTGAATATTTGCATTTGCTGCAGCAAAGAGTGAAGTGGACAGACAGGACTGAGCCTCCCAGGGAGGGTGATTTAGTATTGTTAAAAGAGGCAAATTTGCCCTCATTGCTTTGGCGACGAGCTCGCATATTACGTTTGATTCTTGGCGGAGATGGCACTCCGCGTGTGGCTGAGGTGTTGGTCGACGGTTCGATTTTGAGGAGAGCTGTGACCTCTCTCGCCCGCCTTCCCGTAGAGTAAGCTAGCGGTCTGCTTCTCAGACCGGGACGGGGGGATGTTTGTAATAAAATCTATGTTGTTTTTCCGTTCGCCGCCGTAATATTCTAGCGCGTGCGGTAGTTTCATATTAGTAGCGTCGTCGCCCGCTCGGCCGGCGTCGGCAGTCGCGAGCGACCATTTTGAATTCAGTATTGTTTGGACATCGCGCGGGGAGGCCGCGCCGCATGAAATTGCTCGCGTGAATGGCATGGCGGACGGCCGCCATTTGTCCTGACATATCGGTTTGATTTTAATACGCGGAGAGGTCTCGCGTCTTTTGCTTGTTAACTAGTTTGAGTTATATTTGTGAATTTCCTGTTTGTTAAATAACTATTGAACATTTGTGTTTGTGAAACCTTTTACTTTGACTGTTTCTTGTGAGATGCGAAACGTGGCTGCCTGGGGACGCCGAAATCTGTTGCCGAGTGGAACTGCTAGACGGATCAGGTATTTTTTCTGGGGATTGAGATCTCATGGGGTAGGTTGGGTGATTTAGGGAACAACCCCCTCCTTTTCCGAAGACACTCAAGATTGGATCCGAAGAGCAGAAGATTAAGTTTGGTAAGTGACCCTTGGGTTTGTGGGTGGTGGTAGCTATTAGGTTAGGTTTAATATACAGGGTTCTGTAGTTCCCGTTGTAAACTACAGTGGTAGCAGACTGCGTATAGGTTAGGTTAGGTTAGTCGGACAGACGTAGTGTCGGGTCGAGGTTTTTTACCGGTACTTTTTTTACCCGGTATATTTTTCGGTACCGAACCCTCCCGCCATTTCGTTTGCCCGGATTCTCTGCGCACAATCTAGATTTAGTGATGTTACTTTGCTTACATTGTGTGTTGTAGTCCTGTATCGATAAACTGCGATAGGTAGTTTTAAATTGTTGTATGTTGTAATGTGTATTTTCTTATTTTTTTACAGCTTTCCTAAAAATACCTACTTAGAGATGTGTGTATGGAAAAACTAGTGCAACAACTAGCAAACCTGGGATGCCAAAAAGACAAGTCCCGTTTGTTAAGCTCATTATAAGGCATCTGATTTCCACGAATGGTGTAAGTCAGCTCGGATAAACAAGACTAAATTGAACAAGAGAAAATTATTAGAAATAGTTAAGTTATAGGTATTATTAGGTATTTAGATAATTTTAATTTTATAAGTATTCCTTTCTTCTTTGTGGTACTTAACTAATAAACGTGATAACTTTGCAACTGTGATTTAATTTATTACTAGCTTTCGCCCGCGGCTTCGCCTGCGTGGATTTCCCACGGGAACAGTGCTTTTTCCCGGGATGAAAGGTACCCTATATCCTTCTCCGTATTTCCAGCTATGTGTATGCGAAAATTCAAGAAGATTGTTTCAGTAGATAAAGTGTCAAAAGGAACAAACAAACAAACTCACTTTCGCATTTATATTATATAGTTAGGATTATGCTAATTCTGCGAAGTGCACACTCTGCGAAGTGCACCAATTGCGAAAACCACCTTTTGTTCGAGTGTACGTTTTGCGAGGTGCACATTCTACGTCAGACCCACAGATAGAATCACTAGTGTATAAAAAATGCAAATTACTGCTAGAGCCCCGGGTATGTCATTCATAAGAACGTATCCATACCTCCTTAGCAATAAATACTATAAATGCGAAGTAATACTGTTATACTCTCGGCTAAACCACTCCACAGATTTTATTAACGCTATTGATTTTAAGAAATCAATATTTCTATTTCTATTGATTATATAGTTTAAGGCCCGAGAAATTCGATAATTTATAATTTATCGATAATGCAGAATAACACACAGACATATAATAATAGTAAGCAGACTGAACATGTCATTTGAAATTGCATGGCAAAAACACACACTAAGATTATTATTCACACAACGACAGAATACAGGGTCGGATCTAAGATAATTAATTATATTCGGTACAGTGTAGCAAAACCAAAAATTTTGAGACGCTGAATCTTAAGCCGTGCGCGGTATGCGGACGGATCTGCATCAGCTTTTTACGATGGGAAATTCTATCCCTTTTGGGAAAAAATACTAGTCATTAAATCAATAAAATTTATTTTAAATTATTAAAAATCACGTGCAATGAAACATTGCAATGATGTTAATGGTTGCTGGCGTCCATTCACTGTCCTGGTACTCGTAGTACATATAATAATAGTAAGCCTTGATTCGGCCCAGCCATAGTAAACAAAACTGGATCTGTCAAATGATCCATGCTATTTACGAAATTATTAAATTACTTGTAGTATTTCTTATGAAATGGTTATAATTAATACACTACTTTATAAAATAAATAATGATATTGCTGATAAATAGCATTCAAAAGTCTAATAATGGTTATTGTTTCAAAAATAACACGAAATTGTATATTATCATTGGGCACGTCAAAATAACATGTATTGCTTACCGAAGGAACGATATTCCACGAATATTTTTTTATGAAACACTTCCACATATTGTACACGTTGCATTTTATCATTTCTATTGAGTTTAAAAGCACAAAACAGTAAAAAATAATTTTAAATATTTATGACAACTGTGACAACACAACAAATATGACAGCTAAGGATCATTTCGCATGAAAAATCCGGCTTGGATGATAAATCTTTCAGTGTAGTGGTTCGTGTTGCAATACATTGCAATGCAAGGAAGGAAAGGGACAGAGTTATGTGACAGTCCTTATCATGAACAGGATGCAAATATTGTCAAATATCATCTGTGTGTGTGAAATTTGTGTTCCTTCTGCTTATATTTAAAAAATTTTACTTCTGTGGAATAACATTTTTGCCATTCACTATTGAAAACAAAGTCAAAAATATGTTAATGTGTGTTCTGTCTTATATTCGTACACAAAAATCTGACAGGTGGTGACAGATTTGTCAATGTATTGTTTTATTTTTCATATGTGGTGTCGTAATTTGTCGTAATTACAGATTTTCATTATATATGTGTGTACCGAACAGCGCTTGCGTGAATTTCCCTCCCCCCGCAAAAAATGCCAGAAAGATTTGAATTAAAACATGTCGCTATGGCTTCTCCCTCCGTAAGGAGTCCGTGTTGCTCTATGACTGGCCCACGTCCGCTTTGAACATTTTGTATGAAAAGCGTGCATTTGGGGGGTTCTCGGATCGAACATTTCAGAGCGGAATTAAACTGACGTGTGTGGCAAACTTAGGGGCCTGGTATCGATAGTAGCTATGTAGTACTAGCTGCGCCCCGGGGCTTCGCTCCCGTGAGAATTTCAGGATGAAAGTACCCTATGTGCTATTCCTATTATTATTCTACCCTCAAACATCCTCACAAATTCACATCCAAACTTTCGCATTAACCATATTTACTAGTCGTTCGCTGCGAACGTAGACCTCGCGACTATTAAAATACAATATTTATTTTCACAAAAAAATAAATATCTCAAAAACGGCTGGACCGATTTTGATGCCCAACGAACTTGAAAATTCTATTAACCATCCCTACATATATTCCAACTTTCATCAAAATCGGAACAACGGTTCGAGAGTTATCGCGGAACAAACATACATACATACATACATACATACATACAAACAATGTGTTTTTCGCTCCAACTTGAATTATAGCCCTCGCTCGCTTCGCTCGCTCGGTCAATTATATTGATTTCATATTAGTACCTTCTGCAGTGGCGTAGTGAGAGAAAGTCTTTAGGATTCGTTCGTCAAGGCGGGCGGCAACAGCATCAGAACAGATGTCGATTTGAACCCCCCCCCCCCCCAACATGCATAGTCCGCCAAGGTCCTTGCTTGGGGCACAAGAAAAAAATCCTGGATCCGCCGTTGCCCCCTGGAATAAGATTCTGTGAGGTAAGTAGGGGACAAAAAAGAGATTGCTCGACGTATTCAGCTAGGATGGGTGGCATTTGTTAAGCTGGCAGATATCTTTAAAAACAAAGAAATTCAGCAAAGCCTAAAACCCGCCTCTTCAACCAGTGTGTTCTGCCCACGATCACATACGGTGCCGAGACATGGACTCTTACAAAAGGTACCATGCACAAGATTGCGGTTATGCTCGGCATTAAATTACAAGATCGAGTTCGCAAGTTCGCAACACGGAGATCCGCCGTCGAACGAAAGTTCACGACGTACTCTCTAGAGTAGCAACTCTAAAATGGCACTGGGCGGGACACCTGGCAAGAAGGAACGATGAAAGGTGGAGTAAGGCGTAAGGCTGTGACCGAGTGGTATCCTAGAGACGGAAAGCAAAGCATAGGTCATCCGGCTGCTAGGTGGGTTGTGTCGACGATGTAAGGAATACATATTGCTGGCAAGAACTGGATTGCGATGGCCCAGAATAGAGAAGCTGACGATGATGATGATGGGGTAGGGGGCCAGTTTTATTTGCCCTCGACTGTACCCACAAATTATCGATGCCCTCCCTGCAGCTGAACGCTCTATTTTTAACCAAACAAGTTTAGTAGGTATCGACAAGATCCAATGACAACTGGGTTTTCTTGCTCTAACGTAAGTAAGCTGTAAAAGAAGAAAGAAAGAGATAGTAGTAAAGTTAAAATATTAACAGTGGAATCTGTCGAGTAATAATGTAGGTAGGGAGGGAGGGAGGGAAAATAATTTTAACGATCAACACAACATCCTAAACATCATTCGTTTAATTTTTTTTATAATATTACCTATCTAAAATGTATCAAAAAATGAAAATTCATCTTTTTTAGCGTTTACAATCTTCCTACCCATCTAGTTCCGTCGTAATAAATCTAGTTAGTTGCCTATTGAATAGGGTTTCTTCCACGGTTCTTCGATCGCCATTACGCTACTATAAATATACAAAGAAACATTATTAAATTAAGGTATAAGCTCAATAAGAAAGCAAGTGAACGCGTGAATCGTGTAGATAGGTTGGATTTTTTCTGAAGGTTCGTGTTGTATTTTATTTTTTCATAAAAAGAATACAGTTTTCTTTCAATTTTGGCGGGAGTGCTGGCACGTTGTGCGAACGTCGAAGAACCCCGATCTGTCATCTGTCGCCCCCTGGCCTCGACGTCGCCGTAATAGCTTTACTTTTCAGTAGTTTTCTCCATTCAAATTAACAGTGCAATAGTGAAATTCGTGGTGCACGATTGATGTGGACATACGACGATGCGTCAAGAATAGGCGCATCGGACATGGATAGCAGAGGAGCTTGCCCAAGTTACGAAGCCGGGTTTGATGTTTGCGACCCCCTGGGGTCAGTTTTGGAGTGGTCAGGTCGAGGGCCAGCACGAGTACTGCGTAGGCGGTGCCGCAGCGAAGGCATTGATCGTTCGCCGTATGAGGATGCAACTCTCGAGTCGCATCGTTCGGCGGATGGCATTCCACGACAGCGGGTTCTCCCGAATAAAAGCCAATTTACATTGAATAATATTGCTGAGGGCCGCTCCAACCGCTTCAGACACGAGTGCTCGCTCCCTGCTGCCCAGAACGGTGACTACATAATGGCACACGAACTCAACAGGCACCATGGGTGAGTAGATCATGACAACATAACCTATTATTCCATATTGCTCAATCTGAATTCATGCCAAAAATGATAAAATTTGACATATTATGACAACTGTTTTTGTAATCATATCCTATTTTATTTTATATTCATTTTCAAATTTTCTTTACCAATACAATGTAAACATTCCTTTATTCTCAAAATCAATTGGTTATGAAATGATGCTTGCAGATATCAACCAGGAAGATCAAAATTCGTCAGAACTAGTCCCACCAGGCCGCTTTTAGTAACCACATTGTCAAACACAAAAGTAGACGACTCTAGATTGCCGAAAGTTGAAGAGTTGCTTGAGAAAGTTGACCATGAAATGATGGAGGTGCCAGTAGCTAAGCAACCTTTGAAATCAATACTCAATAATCCATTACCAAAGTCTCCTCCACAAGGTATACTTAAGAAACCTAAGAGTAAGACTCATTATGATTCAAAAGCGAGCATTGAGGGCCGTCGGAGGCAGAGGGCTTCAAGTGAATCTGACAACCTTTACTGCAGTTTTCATGTTGGATCTCCCATACCTGGGTATGATAACAGGTTAGTTACTATGTTACTGTGTAAAATTATTTTAGTTAACCATCTAAAAAACATCACTTTCTTGTAAGTACTTCTGTTACATTGGAAAGAAAACGTAACACTTCCTCGCCCTCAGAAAGTTAAGGCAGTTTGCCATTATTTTAATTATTCAGTTTTAATCAAATCACATGCATTAAAACTTGATTGGTATATAAAACATTGTACACATTGTATAAAAACTATCAGACTATTAAATTTTTTACAGCAATACTTACCATACCTGTTATCAAATTGTTATTTATCTTATCTGTATTAGATCTCATTTAATTATTCCTCATAGCAAATATTATCAAGCAATATTATCACACTTGTCCATTCAAGTTGGTTATGTTTAATGTCAAAAATTAAATGTGACTTGATAAAATATTTAAAAAATTAAATAAAAATTATTAATTGTAAGACTATGTGAACCCCAGATTGGCAGTGTATCTTTTGATAATGATTACTTTTAACAGGTTTGATTCATTGATTCAGAATTTTTTGATTTTGATATCAATTGTGTTCTGTCCTTGACATTTACATTAACAAGTCAATATTATCACAGAATACATAATAGTACAAGTAATATTATATTTAAGTACATAGTGTAAGATCTAGAATGGAAATGCATGAAGTATCTAAATACTGAGTCATGTTTTTGGCATGTCAAGAAATGTTTTTGGCATTACTTTAAAAGGAAAATTACTATGAAAAGCAGCTAGCATAAACTTCAATACCCTGAATCCTAGTGTAAATAATCTATTGTATTTCCGTTTTAGACTGACATACCTTTCTGGTAACATGAAGCGTGCAAAAGACAACTCTGGAACAGGATACTCGTACGGCACTGCCATTGCCTCCTTAAGTAGTCCTCCGAGATCACGGACCAGTGCACAAGCTGAAGCTAAGAATGCAAGATGTTCATTCAAAGAGGTCATCGTTACTCCAAGAGACGAGTTCCATAATGTACATGTTTTGCGGACCTCTGTGATCAACGGCGAGGCAGTTGGAGATTTCCCTCATAGTGAAATTGTGAGTTTATTTTCTTGTTTTTTTTTATTGTAACACTAGCTTTTGGCTATGTGTGGATTTTACAATTACTTAAATTTTATTCTAAGAGGTGTTTTATGAACCTGCGCCTGTTTTTTAAGTTTTACCTCCAGCAATACAATTGTGAAAGCAGCATCAAGTTTTGCTTGATGCACTAAAAATACAAAGATAGACAAGAATTCTAAAAAAATAATTTTGGCTTCTGTTGGCCCTATAAAAGGCACCCATTATTTTATTAAACTTTTGCATTACTGGACAACTGACTAATCAGTTACAGTTTTGTTATTATGTAGAGATTGATAATATCTCATAGTCATAATTATGTTTATTATTATTACTAGCCACGCCCTGGGGCTTCGCTCCCGTGGGAATTTCGGGATAAAAAGTACCCTATGTGCTATTCCTGGCATTTTTCTACCCGTATACTAAATTTCATCGAAATCCGTCCAGTAGATTTTGCGTGATTGAGTAACAAACTAACTCACAGACTCACAAAGTCACATCCAAACTTTTGCATTTATAATATTATATATATATATTTGTATGGATTACTAGCCGCGCCCCGGGGCTTCGCTCCCGTGGGAATTTCGGGATAAAAAGTACCCTATGTGCTATTCCTGGTATTTTTCTACCCGTATACCAAATTTCATCAAAATCCGTCCAGGTAGATTTTGCGTGATTGAGTAACAAAAATCCTCACAAACTTACAGACTCACAAACTCACATCCAAACTTTCGCATTTATAATATTACTAGCTTTTTCCCGCGGCTTCGCCCGCGTGAATTTCCCACGGGAACAGTGCTTTTTCCCGGGATAAAAAGTAGCCTATGTGCTATTCCAGGTCATTATCTACCTCTGTACCAAATTTCATCGAAATCCGTCCAGTAGATTTTGCGTGATTGAGTAACAAACATCCTCACAAACTCACATCCAAACTTTCGCATTTATAATATTAGTATAGATTAGGATTAGGATATTAGGATTAGGATATTAGGATTAGGATATTAGGATTAGGATATTAGGATTAGGATATTAGGATTAGGATATTAGGATTAGGATATTAGGATTAGGATATTTAGGATTAGGATGTAGAGTTGATAACCATGTACTGATCTTTAGTTCATAGTCACCATTACATTGAGATTGTGAATTTAGATTATGTTGTAGTAGAAAAACACAACCGTTTTTTTCATGACATCATTCATACCATAACACTTTCATATAACTACCCAATTGATCATCAAATGCATACAATTTGTCAGCTTTGAACTGCTAAGCGATGGCCTTTTCCAAGTTGATAAACTAGAGTACAGGTTTTTTACAATTACTTTACTGAAATCCCTAGATTAAATTTGCTACTTGAGACCTAAGGCTTAGGTTGTGATTTCCTCTAAGTTGAGCAAGTAGAGACATTAGCAGATTTAAAATTTGGCGGTGTTTATCTTAGTCCGGTGACTTACTTCTGGTGAACGAGCGAATCTCTTGTGTTGTATTGTGGCCAGTTAAATTGAAGAGGTGGTAGCCAAGTGGTAATGACAACCGCCTGAGGTCGGATAGGACCCGGGTTCAAATCCTACCTGAGTCACATGAGTTTGTAGACCAATCTGACTCATGTATGATAGTTTTCTCATAGACCACCACCTGCTTCAGGTGAAGGAAAACATCGTGAGGAAACTTGCACATTGGCTGACTGTTTAGTTAACTAATGTGTATACAGCTACTGCCACTAGATGGCGATAGTCGTAAAAGTCATGTCAGATGCCTTTAGCCTTTAGGCGACTTGAATAAAATCTGACACCAGTGTTAGTAATAACACACTCGATAAGAAGAAGCCAGTGGAGTACTTATATTAATTCTGTGCCAGTGGCCAGTTACTGTTTTTGTATTGTAACTCGCAAATATAATTTTTTGCGTGGTCTTTATCAAAGATAGAGCCTCCATATCAGTGTGAACGTTTCTTTTCCCAAGTATTGCCAAGGTCGATGTTCGAACGCGACGGGGAACGCGATATTTATATTCTTACGAAGGACAGAGACAAAACTTTTCGTCCAATTTCCACGTGGCTTACAAACGGTCAAGCTGGACTGGTCGCATACTGCTCAAAGTGCTGTTTCAGCTATCTGACTTGCCCTACCTTTATACCATGTCAATCAACCTCATGTAAATATGAAACCCCTTTTGTACACTTTGGTAACTAAACTTCCCTAACCTAGTTACAAGATAATATTTTTCTGTAGCTGTTTGATAACTAGTTGCAAATATTTATTTTTACACTTTTGTAACTTTTTGCTAGGTCACAGGTACACTTGGTCGGTATTCGAAAAGAGGATCTCGAGCTTTTTCGCGGTTTCAAATGCTTCGTCCGTTGGTACCGGCTTTTAGATTCAATGTTGGCCACTTAGAAAAACTGTAGATAAGGACTGTAATACGGACACCTGTACCGAACGTCCGCATGACCTATTTTCGCGTTTAGGACATTACGATACCATTTAGTTATTTCAATAGTCAATTAAATAAAAGAAAGTGCAATTCCCTTATCTCACAAAGATAATTGACATATAAAAGCCCCTGAAATCTGAAGACTTAATCAGTAGTTATTTTAATAGATTACCTGCTGAGCATACAATTTAACAATTTCATAATATTGGCTTAAGATAAAACGCGGAGAACGCACATAATCGGTCACAACTTCCCAGGGACAATATCTTTAATGTCATAAACGCTAAGTGGGTTAGTGTAATGGTATTTTGTCGACTATAGACTTGTGCCGCTGAAGAGACTTAATATTCATAAACTATAGCGTGTTCCAACTCAATTTGTTCCACGCTATGTTCTATTTGTTTCAGAACATGTTTGAATTGTAATTATCTGCTTGCTATTGTTTCTTCCGGCTTCCTTTTCCGTTATATTGCGACCTGATAACGTTTCACGATTTCCATGTAACCCACTTTATAGTTTACATAATTGTCTAAACCGCGTAAGTGGGTGCGGAATTTTTCATAGGATATTTTTGACTAAGCAGAAGTGACGACAGATGTTTTTATGGCGCGAAGACATGTTTGATACACGGTGTCGTGACGCGTACAATAGTTTTAGCGGTGTTGTGCAAGATCTGGCCATGAGTATACGTGCTCGTAAAAAGTTTTGATATCGTAGCCAACATGAGGAAAATTAAAAAAATACTTCTGAAGATTTGCTCATGCGTAAGTGTTGTTTTTGTTACACTCTATCATTATTATTCCATTTGGCGCAGATTCTCTTTCTTTCAAATTGTTCACTTTCAGACGTATTTAAAAATCCGGTGTTTTTAATTCAGGTATATGTTTAAACACTATTTCTTGGTTAAATTATTACATAGTCATATATCTAATAATAAGCATATAGTCGTTTCTCTGAGTGGAAACTATGTATTTTATGCCAGCGTGTTACGAACTGAAACATCGCTTATCGCTTACTAATACGAGTATCTAGCTTAAACAGCTGTTTAGTATTTATTCAATTCTATTTTGAGGCTGTTTATTTCTTTTTTATATGGATCGACTTTACCGATTTCAACCTACGATAATGATTGAATAACATACAACACATATCTAAATGATTTCGACTGAATCTTTGTTAATCATTCGAATCCTATCCGGAAAATTTATTTGCCACAGTAAAAATCATAACCTTTAAATCTATTCATACTTCCGTTTTAAAGAAACTAGCTAGGGCAAAGACTGCAGACCGTATTTCAAAAGTTTGAAAAACGGGTCTGTTCAAATTATCCACCTGTGCTAAATAAAAGCCAGTGGGCGAGTAACTGAATGTATTTTTAAATAATTCAGTTTCGAAATATTTTTATTACATTTGCTGTGTATGAGTGCTATGACATAGTATGAAACACGTGCAGATGCTATTTCTCCTTTGCATTCACAGAAGAATCCTGCGGAAGTTTCATTCCAAGTTTAAATGCTTCCCGCCATTGTTAATACTTTTTGTAATTTTATCTATGCCAAACCTTACGTCAGAATTTTCGTGTATTTTAGGGATGCTTCATCATCGACAAACATTCCGTTTAAATGATTTTCCACCTGCCCACTTTCTTTATCCAATTTAGCTGAAATGCATGTGTGACAGTGCAGTGCACTATTATTATATGGACCTGACCGTTAGTTCTGGCGCGTATGTTGGAGCTCCAGGTAGAGGCGGATTTAGGGGGGAGGTCATTGGGGTCATGACCCCCCAGGGACCTTGGTATACATAAAAATTTTCTATACTTAAAATAATCCAGGCACTGTTCCTGGGGATATTATGAGTCCTGTTCTTACGTCGAGGCTGGATCTGCCTTTGGCTGCAGAGTAGTTGTAGGAACTCTGTTTAAATCCATTCGTGTCATTTAAATTTGTTTGACAGGGCTTCCGGTCTATGGTAAAAGTTAAGATTTGTATAGATTATGCAATGGGCTTATTATGTCGTTAACTGGTTACATCTCGCTTACACACCTCTTATTGTCAGTTTAATTCGGTACTCTTTAGATTTTATTGTGGCTTCAATTCACTAGACCGGGCGCAATGCCAAACTGTACAAAATGTCAATACGAATGCAATATCACTGTTTCTAAGACGCGAGATCGATCGGGCATATCGATTAAAATCATCAAAATATCGGACGTTTAAACTTAACTATCTTAATTTTAAAAAAAGATTTTTTTATTTTTACTTTTTTTTAAAGGTGTTTGACATCTGAGATAGTAACCTTGACATATTTTGTGTTATATTTAAGTGCACACGTGTTCAAGGTGTGAAATACAAATATGTGATAGAAATACTCAACATCTGTTGCCAAAACACACGTGAAATATTTCCAGTTGGCGGTAATAGGCTACGTGGAGCCATGGCATGTTATAACCGCTTCTTATAAACTTGTTTGGAGTGTCCTCAACTAATGTTATAATGGTAATCTACTTAATACCCCTGATACCCCTGTCTAATATGATTACGGAAGCGTAGGACATACTCCCACGCCACATCAAATTTTAATGGAACTAAAATCTTTTGACATTAACATATTGCGAGTGTTTGAATAGAAATATATTTTAATTTAAGGCGAAGTTGACTGATAAATAAGAAAGGACATGACGAGTTTTTAGGAACGATCCGATCCGACTTATTCATAAAAAGTCAACAAACATCTGAAACCTATTTTAGTTATAATATGTTTTGTCTCGTACTTTCAATGTGAAATATTGGAAAGAGATAGAGACAAAACGTATTTAACTAATATAGGTTAATTTTTATGAGTAAGTCTGGTTGTATTTTATTTCTCTGTGTAATCTGGTTGAGTCTTGAAATCATGTAATTGTTGTGGCGCCACTATTTTCTTTGTATTGGCATTTTACATATACTATTGTTATACGCAAACACAGTTTTGATTGCCGGTATACGGTTATCATTGCACTTCTTGAGATTTTGCTGATTATTTTCATCGTTGTGATATCATACTTAGGAGACGCCTATTAGTGTAGCGATGACTATTATGATAGTAATGTGATTTATTATAACACTAGCTGTTACCCGCGGCTTCGCCCACGTGAGTTTCGCTTAGAAGAAGAATCTTTGTGTTTCAAACTCCAGTACTCAAATTTTCAGCCATTTGAGTATCCCGTGTCCCGCAGAAATATATGTTGATGAACGGGAACAGATGTTCCAGATCTTCAATATTTATACGTTAGTAGAAAATGCTCATCAGGTTGAACGACTTTTGCTAAGGCGCCATTTCCATATAGGTATGTAATAGTGTAGCTGGTCTCTTGGAGTTCTTCATCAGATGATCCTGATCTTCGATTTTTATCCGTCAACAGAAAATACTCGCCAAATTGATAAACTTTTGCAAAGATACCATTTCCATATATCTTATAGTTTAGCTGTTCTGTTATGGTTCTTCATCAGGTGTTCCAGTTTTCAAAATCAATTGTAGCCTATATGTTACCCAGGCTTAATAGCTATACAATAAAAAAAGTTTCATTCAAATACGTCCAGTAGTTTTTGCGTGAAACGCGTACATACATACAGACAGACAGACAGACAAGAAATTCCAAAAAAATATTTTTACATTCTATTATTCTTTTTAAGTGTCTCTCTATCCGTTTCAGTCAAAAATACTAAATGTACAGACAAAATATTTTTACTGTTTTATTATATGTATAGATGTCTGAGTTGTTTCATATACCTACTAAAATACTTCTACATTCATTCGAAGCGATTTATTTGAATTTACCATTTTCGCTAGACGATATTTGTTATACTATAATAGGTACAATGTTAAGTTAATATTTATAATATGGTATGTGTGCTCTTATACTATACTCACAAGGTCACATCAAAACTTTTGCATTTACAAGTAGGTATATACTATATTATTGTGATGTGATAACAGACAACAATAATCTTTATTGTTGCACCAAGATTATGTCAATACTTAAGATGAGAATGACAGATGACCCAGACGATAGACATGTCAAATACAACCAATGTGCATTATATTAGTTAAAATTAAAACCCCAATTTACTTGAGTTTATTTATTATATTTTACTAGCATTTTCCCGCGGCTTAGCCCGCGTGAATTTCCACACGAACAGTGCTTTTTCCCGGGATGGAAGGTACCTTATATCCTTCTCAGTACTTCTAACTATGTGTATGTTCAGGAGGATTGGTTCAGTAGATAAAGCGTGAAGATGTAACAAATAAATAAACAAACAAACTCACTTTTTCACTCAAATTTTGATTTGATAATTTTTGGCGAGAAATGTAATGTAATGCGGTTACATTTGTTTATGTTGCAATAAGTTCACCATGGACCTCTAATGTAAACAATGGGTTATTCACTAATAGACTACACTTGGCTGACCACACTATCGCCATCACTTTTCCTACTGCAACTGCTATAAATAAATAATTAAAACAAAAAAAAACTTAGTCTTCACAAAGTCTGACTCTTAGACATGAGGAATCATGTCTAATCTCAAAGTCAAAGTCAAAAATAATTATTGAAACTTGGCCTTCAAAGAAGGCTCTTTTTCACGTCGATAACTAATTATTTAATCATAATATATTATGTCTCAAAGCTACAAACTACTAGCATTTCGGAACGACCACTGCTGAGAAGAAATGCCGAAAGAAACTCATGAAACAGTCTGCTCAAACACGACTGCTTCCCTCCTAATCTCTTCTTCTGAGAAAATTCGTATTATTCATTGATTTTGGAATTTTACCGCTAAAACACAATGCTCCTGTACTACACTCCTGTAGTGTTATTTCTATTTGCGCGCCAGGTTTCACCTTCTATTTTTCACACGTGAGTCAAAAACAAAAATAATGTCTTCACGTCTCTTGCAATATTAGTTATCTTCACCTACTTTACCATCTATTTTCGTTAGTAATTCGTTGACATTTACTAATACGCCTCTGCCAATAACGACCAGGTGATTCAGGGCATCCCTTTGACAGCTAACCATGGAACTTGACTAAAAATAAGCCAATTAGTGATGTGTTATTTATAGCCGTGTTCATACGCATCAATAACTACTGCCAATGATGTAGACAGCAGTAACTCAGTTTGTATTAGGCCTGAAGATTTTAAGGTGCGGTTTTGTAGCGAAATTTATTAAGGCTTTGGAGGTCAACTAACTAATGACGATTTAAAACTACTATTTTTAAGTTGTCAAAAGCTAGTAGAGAAATAAATTATCTTTGTTTGATCTTGGAACACATATCTTACTATCTTGCTAATATTATAAATGCGAAAGTTTGGATGTGAGTTTGTGAGACTGTGAGTTTGTGAGGATGTTTGTTACTCAATCACGCACAATCTACTGGCCGGATTTCGATGAATTTTGGTACACTGGTAGATAAATACCGGGAATAGCACATAGGGTACTTTTTATCCCAAAATTCCCTCGGGAGCGAAGCCCCGGGGCGCGGCTAGTAACCGTAATGTTTTCCGTCACCAGCCACGACAAGAGACCCCCACGCCCACTTGCCCGGCGGTGAGCCCTGCGCTGCCAGTCAGCTCGGTCACCGCCATCCCAGTCAAGAAGACAGTCAAGACGTCCAAGAAGAAGGTCAAGGCCAAGGTCAAGGTCACCAAGATGAAGTCCAACTGCAAGTTGGACAACTGTGTTGTTGAAACTGAGACGGAAGAGTGAGTTATTTCATTCATCATTTTAGCCACAAGAATTTTTTTAAAGACATTCTTACTGACTAAAACAGCTTTCAACCAGCTCCAATAGAGATGCAGGCAAGAGTGAGAAATTTGGAAACTTTCATAGTCTTACCGTAATACGCCCGAAATGATAACTGTTATGATAGGTAAAGCTTTTGATAAAAATGTCATTTAAGCATGTGTACCTTAAAATGGGCGGATAATGTGTTTAGCAAGTGTTTAACTTTAGACATCGTTTTGTATTCATAGTAAGACTGCTAAGTGTCTGCAAAATTAGAATTTTGATACCCTACGTCATGTGCCGATCTCGAAATTTTCGGAATTTTTAAAGAAATAAATTTTCGCGAACAGGGAATTTCTCGGCGGCACATCGCTAAACGTGACCCTAGTACGCCTATATGTGAATATATGTTTTCAATTCCCAGAGCACACAGTAGATCGCCATCCCCCGACCACACGGAATCGTGGTCTATGGAAACGGACCCGGTGTCCCCGGACATAGACAAGATAGAGAAGCCGCCCCCCCCGCCCCCTCCAAAGAAAGACGAGGTGGTGGAAAAACCTTCAGCTAATGTGCTCACTAATAAGACGAATGGCGTCGTAGCTCCTAAGAAAGCTCTTTCCAAAGGTGAGTGACTTACGTATATTCATTAACTAGCTTTTGCCCGCGGCTTCGCCTGCGTGAATTTCCCTCGGGAATAGTGCTTTTTCCAGGATGAAAGGTACCATGTGTCCTTCTCAGTACTTCAACTATGTGTATGCGAAATTTCAGGAAGATTGGTTCAGTGGATGAAACGTGAAGAGGTAACAAACAAACAAATAAACAAACTTTCGCATTAGCACTAATCTATACATATAATAAAACAGTAAAAATATTTTGTCTGTACATTTAGTATTTTTGACTAAAATGGATAGAGGGACACCTAAAAAGAACAATAGAAAGCAAAAAACATTTTTTGGAATTTCTTGTCTGTCTGTCTGTCTGTCTGTCTGTCTGTATGTATGTACGCGTTTCACGCAAAAACTACTGGACGGATTTGAATGAAACTTTTTTTGTTGTATAGCTATTAAGCCTGGGCAACATATAGGCTATAATTCATTTTGAAAACTGGAACACCTGATGAAGAACCATAACAGAACAGCTAAACCATAAGAAATATGGAAATGGTGCCTTAACCAAAGTCGTTCAACCTGATGAGCAGTTTCTGCTGACGTATAAAAATTGAAGATCTGGAACATCTGATGAAGAACTGCAAGAGACCAGCTACACTATAACATATATGGAAATGGCGCCTTAGCAAAAATCGTTCAACCTGATGAGCATTTTCTGTAGACGTATAATAATCGAAGATCCGAAACATCTGAAACTGTTTGGAACACAAAAATACTTTTCATCTAAGCGAAACTCACGCGGGCGAAGCCGCGGGCGACAGCTAGTATTAGATAAGATTAGGATAGTCAATTAATCTGGGTATATTGCGAATATAGCCGGGACTAATGGCTTAACGTGCCTTTCGAAGAGCGGGGCTCGAGTTAATACATTTTTGGTCACCCATCCAGTGACCGACCATCACGATAGTTCCTTAACCGCCACTATCGCAAGCCGAGCGCGCGAACCACTGCGGTACCGAGCTCCTCCATATTATCTAATTTTCATTTGTTTTAAAAACACTACTTTTGCCTATTTCGTTTTATAAAATTCACTACTATGCGATTTAAATTCTATCGGGTTTTATAATTTTTGTTGAGTTGTCAGCTTTTCATTTAAAGCCATATCAAACTATTCGAAACTAACTTCACTACATGTAAATGTATATACACTTGTCAAAGAGACCAGAGTGAAGTTGTTACAGCCCAACCCAAGTTTAGATTCTAATCGGACTGTATACATGAATGGCTAAGTTTAAATATGAAGAGTTCTTTGTTAGAATTAAAGTAAAGTTTTGATTTCTGTACATTTTCTTTATTGTCTCATCCCAATCAATCAGAATGGTTAGATAACTTAGCATACGAATTGTCCGCAGAGCAAATGTTCATTACTGCATTGCATACGATAAATCCGTTCAAAGCGCTCCCGTCACGCAAAGGTTACTGTTTTGACTATTGTAGTTTAGGTAATATACTATAATATACTTGTAGTTTGTTACGTTTTGTTGTAAATAAAGTTATCTTAATTCGAGATTCATGGAATGATATCAGTTAAGATTGCTGTAGTGATATGTTTTCGTTAACTCAGTAATTTTGATGTATTTAGGTACATATCTATTTGAAGTCTTTTTGATAGTTATAATTTTGACTCTAGACTTGCCACTGTTGTATATCCTAAATCTATAAACTAGCATGGGCCCGAGACTTCGTTCCCGTGGAAAATTCGGGAAATCCTTTCTTAGAGTGCATCCCTACACTACTTATTTTATTACTAGCTGCGCCTCGGAGCTTCGCTTCCGTGAAAATTTCGGGATAAAAAGTACCCTACGTGCTATTCCCGGTTTTTTCTTCCCTTATACCAAATTTCATCGAAATCCAGTAGATTTTGCGTGATTGAGTAACAAACATCATCACAAACTCATCTAAACTTTCGCATTTATAATATTAGTAGGAAGTAGGATTTGGAAAATTTGCACCACTTTAATCTTCATTAGAAACTTAAAAAAAAGATTTAATCGTATTTTCGCCTGACTGTACTTATTGGCTTGTACAATAGAATTTTTTTAAATTTGTTGTTAAAACCAAGTGGCCGGAAAAAATAAAACAAAAATCCGGCGACTCGGCCCGCGGGTCGAGTGAGCATCGGGCCGAGTCGCCGGGACCCTCAAATAAAAAAAAACTAAAAAACCGTTACTAAATATTTTTATTCAAAATGTATTTCAGAATCGCCGCTGTGCATCCCCGACTCGATCACGAGTTGCCTGCGCCAGTCCCTGTTCCCCCGCGTGCCCCCCTACCTCCGCTTCGTGGGCCACGATGATGGCCTCCCATTGAAGATACCTGCCCCCATTCAGAAACACCTCAAGTGGAAGCTTACCACTATCACGCCCATCGTTGTTAAGAAGACTCTAACTAATTCTGGGTTTAGACTGGTCAAGAGCGAGTGCGACACCTCCGAGTGTCCGCAGGAAGGTGAGTTTTAGTGAGGAGTGAAAATTCTAAAAGTTTAAAAAAAGTTTAGTTTTGTTACTGATTTTCAACAACTGAAGGTTTGTTCGAGTGGTTCAAATGTCCGCATGTAGTTTCTTCGAATCTTCCTCATGCCTTGAGTTTGTATGCCAATCTGACTCATGTATGGTAGACCACCAATTGCTTCAGGTGAAAGAAAACATAGTGAGGAAACCTACACTATAGTTATGATGATTTGGCTAAGTTAATGTGAAGGGTTAGGCAAATGGCAATCCACTCCTTATGTCATTGTTATTATCAAGTCTAGTTCAGTTTGTTTACTAAAACAGGATTAAATAAGAATAATCCTACCATACCAGTATTTTTTCAGAGACGGTCGAATGGATAGGCATATGGGGTAAACACATGAAGTCGATCATGTTCCGAGCGATAAAGGACGGCCAGAAGATGAACCATTTCCCGGGCACCTTCCAAATCGGCCGCAAGGACCGGCTATGGCGCAACCTCCAGAAGTTGGCCACCAAATATGGAGTCAGCGAGTTCGGAATTATGCCCAAGACATACGTCCTACCGCATGATATGAAATTGTTAAAGCACGATTGGGAGAAACACGCGGCTAATAATGAGAAGTGGATTATTAAACCGGTAAGTGGCAATATCATTTGAACCCCGCCCAGCACCCCTGAATACCCCGCATACGTCCTGTCACCTACACATAGCCGAAAGCGATTTTACGGCACGCATGCTTAAGTGTCGCTTCTTTTCACGTAGTGTATTTTTTCTATGATTTAGGTAAGATTTCTGGAAAAACGATGTCCCGATTGAGGGTTATCGTTACTTCGCTCACTAGTTGGCAATATTGGCGATTGAGGTCTGTCAGATGGTACAATACGATTACAATTTGAATTTGACAACTGATGACAGTAATGTACTATCTGACAGATCTCACTCGCCAGTAGCGCCAACTTGTGAGCGGAAAAACGATAACCCTCATTGTTTTCTATTTAGTCTGTTGCAAGCTAGCTTGTTCGTAAAACGATGTTATGTGAGACCTTTGCTTATATTTATTGGTGTACTAGCTGATCAGCGGGGTTCCGCTCGAGTGGATATTTTGGTGGTTTTTAGTGGGTACTTTATGCTATCGTATTTGATATTCCCGCAAATTCATTTTTCCTATTCACACAAAATCTACTACACGGATTTCGATGATGTTTAGTACACTGTTAGAAAAACACCCGTCATACGGTACTTTTTACCGCTCATAGGGTACTTTTTACCGGTCATAGGGTACTTTTTACCGGTCATAGGGTACTTTTTACCGGTCATAGGGTACTTTTCACCGGTAATAGAGTACGTTTTTATCGGTCATAGGGCGCGGTTAGTATTCAAATTGAGAATGTTACTTTTTCTTCTATGCTAACAACTTTTTAATAATGAAGTTTACAATTCCAGCCAGCATCAGCGCGGGGCACGGGCATCAAAGTAGTGTCGCGCTGGACGCAGATCCCCAAGAAGCGGGCCGTAGTAGTGCAGCGCTACGTGGCCAAACCTTACCTTATCAACGGGAACAAGTTCGATATGAGACTCTATGTGCTCGTGACGTCAGTGCACCCATTGAGGATATACCTGTACAAGGACGGCCTAGCCAGGTTTGCCTCGGGTAATAATGATATTCTGTTCTATGTTAATGTGTTGCCTTACCTCATCAACTAACAAGTTCGATATGAGACTATGTGCTCGTGACCTCAGTGCATCCACTGCGGATATACCTGTACAGGGACGGCTTAGCCAGGTTTGCCTCGGGTAATAATGATATTCTGTTCTATGTTAATATGTGTGCCTTACCTCATCAACTAACAAGTTATGTGTTGCCTTACCTCATCAACTAACAAGTTCGATATGAGACTATGTGCTCGTGACCTCAGTGCATCCGCTGCGGATATATCTGTACAGGGACGGCTTAGCCAGGTTTGCCTCGGGTAATAATGATATTCTGTTCTATGTTAATATGTTGCCTTACCTCATCAACTAACAAGTTATGTGTTGCCTTACCTCATCAACTAACAAGTTCGATATGAGACTATGTGCTCGTGACGTCAGTGCATCCGCTGCGGATATACCTGTACAAGGATGGCCTAGCCAGGTTTGCCTCAGTAATAATGATATTCTGTCATTTTTAGTCTATGTTAAATTCGTTCTCTGTGCAGGCGGCTCGCCTGCACAGAGAACGAATTTTACATTACATTTTATTTTACATTTAATGGCATGGCTTGCCATGTTACGTATCAATATTTTCATACACATGCCGCCGGCATGTATGAAAATGATGAATGAAAACGACATCTCTAATTAAACTACTGAGTCGGTCCTATACAAAAATTTGCTCATATTCATGAGTATTTTCACCAGTAGTAAGGATGCCAGTGTTTTTGAATTCACCCTGTATGTACTTATTAGCGTTGCAGTACTATCGATAGTTGACCTTGAAAAATGTCATTGTATCGATAGGCCTATCGATAGTTTTGACACTTGTCAATACTTTCGCGATAGCCAATAGTTTACAATACTACTGATGATAACCAAAACTATCGATAGTATCGATACTATTGATGTTTTCTAATCAATATTCTTCTATCGATAGTCTTGAATTACAATACTATTGAATTTTTACAAGCTTTTGATAGTGCAATAGTATCGATTGTTTGTTGAAATATGAGTGTCAATACTATCGATAGTATCGAGTATCGATACTATGATTAGGAAAACAAAAGTTATATCGTATCAATACTTATATCGTATATAAGTGCATACTTGTATCATTTGTAAAGAGAGGAGTCCCTGTAACACAAGTTTTTACTTAGCGCAGGGCTCCAGTACTTGTAATTTGTAACTTTTCTTGGTAATAAATGATTTATGATTTAATACTATCGATAGTATTGAAAACCAATGCTATTGATAGGCCTATCGATAGTGTGACTATTTTTCAAGGTCACAATACTATTGACAATACTATCGATAATCAACACTATTGCTGCAACACCTATCCATTACACGCATTTTTGTGTTGATAATGAATTGTTTCTTTTATTCCAGTGAAGTACAATGATGAAGTGACGTCGTTGAACGACCGGTATATGCATTTGACGAATTACTCTATCAATAGATTATCTAAAAACTACACTCCAAATGAGGACTACTCAGCGTGTGAAGGACACAAATGGTGAGATTTAGTATTTATTTCAATTAATTCAATTAATTGAATTAAGAAATATAATTTATTTCTACTTACTTGATCAGTAGTACTTACTTATTATTTTCTTCTTTACATTTATTACAAAAAGTCCCCCGCCGCGACTTTCTGTTCGCGATATACTCAAAAAGTACTGAACGGATTTTCATGTGGTTTTTACCAATAGTCATGAGGATGGTAAGTATATAATTTACACGGGTAAAAGCTGTAAAAGCTAATATTCTTATATCTGTATTTTTTTTTACAAAAGTGTATGAAAAGGCATTTTTTTATTTATGGCTCTTTGCTCATCACAAAAACAACAAATTTTGCTAATTTCTGACTAAACAATTTTGAAGGAAAAAATTACATATCTAACAAAAAAATATATTTTTACCTTTTTTCAGGACGCTACAAGCCCTTTTCCAATACCTAAAGACTGAAAAAAACATAGACACGGACGAGTTATGGGAATCTCTGAAGGACCTAGTGATCAAGACGATCATATCTGGGGAAGCGAGCATTAGTTCGCTTACTAAGGCCAACATCACTTCGCGGTATAACTGCTATGAGTTGTTCGGTATTGATGTTTTGCTGGATGAGGATTTGAAGCCTTGGTTATTGGAGGTATGTGTTATTTGTCAGTTAGCTGAAATGTTCCTTTGAAATATTTGGGGTTTCATGTTGATTTCTTAGTCCGTATTGATTTAGTAATACTGACTATTTTACATTGTTTTATATTTCACCTTTTTAATTTCTATATGGGCTATCCCTGCACTGCCAGACATTGATATAAACGTACAAGGTTAATCCAGAATCATGTAGTAGGAACCCAATGAAAGTTTCTGAAAAACATTCATGTTTATCTAATATACTTTTACGTTGTTTCTTCCAATTACATTATTTACCGATTTTATAAAATTACTAGAAAACGGTGTTTCTAAATTTCTATGGGCCATCTTATCTTCCTAAGGCAAAATTGTTAAATAACGTCCACTTCAGGTAACTAAATTTACCTAGTCTGCACAGTTACAAGTGTACTTAAAAGGCCCGCTGGTTACCGGTACTCAACATCGCTCAAAGTATCGGAAACTGTGCGGAATTTTTAGCAAGCTCAACAAACTGGTCAGTGTGTTTGTTTGTTGCCAATCTTGCTCAGGTGAACTGAACATATATAAGAATCTGCACAGTGGATCGCCGCTAGACATCCACGTGAAAACAAGCCTAACAACTGGTCAGTGGTGTTTGTTTGTTGAATCTTGATTCATCTGAACATATCTCCGAATATTTAAAAGGACATTAACAAACTGGTTCAGTAAGTGTTTGTTTGTTGCCAACGTCTTCCTCAGGTGAACTGAACATATCTCCGAGTCTGCACAGCGCATCGCCGCTAGACATCCACGTGAAAGGTCCGCTGGTGTCGACGGTCCTCAACATCGCTCAGTTCCAGGTGCCGCTCAGGACCAACCTGGAGGTGCTGTGCAAGGACAAGCCCAACAAACTAGTCAGTTTGTTTATACGAATTTGATTTATATTTAACCCTTGTGATCCCCCTGGAGTTGCAGTTGTCCACGGGCAGCGGTGATCGCTTACTATCAAGTGACCCGCTTGCTCGTTTGCCGCCCTATGTTATTTACTTACTCCGTTGGCTCAGAGAACCCGAATTGAATCTTAGCCTCTGAAACGAGGAGAAAAAATCTACTCGGAAACAATAAAGGTTAATAAATAAATATTGTGGACGAATATCTTGGACATAGTCCAGTAGATTTTAATTCTGGGCATTGGACATGGAATTTACACAATGGCAGTTGATTTTCTTTACAAAAAGTTAACTTACAATTTTGTATATTTCAGGGTGGATTACCATATGACTGTAGGTTATACACTGTATATTTATCAAAAGAAGAAAGGGATAAACATATAATTTACACAAATATGGAAGACAGAGATTTGGTAAGTATTTTCAGATATATAAATTGGCATATAGTTAAGTCTCAGCCTACTTGCCTTTAAATATATAATATGAAAACCTCTACGCGAGTCCATCGTGAAGCGTGTGACAAGTGAATAAACGAGTTATAATCACTATTATTATTATTATTTTCGAGGTATTCGTCACAGATGCCATCAAAAGAAAAGATCCAAGATGGCTGACAATTTTTTTATCTTTTTTGCAATATGGGTATTGTTTTCGGGGTTTCCGGAGATGCAGATCACAAAAAATGTCATTTATTTGTGGATCCGAGATGTCCGACAATTTTTTTTCAATTTTACAATATGGATATTGTTTTCGCGGTTTCTGGGTATTTTCGCTTTAAATTTTTTTATCACTATTTCAGTACCTCCGCGACATCCTGTCAACATTAACTCCGGATGACGTACGCCACCTGATCCAAGCGGAAGATGAGCTGACGCAGGCCGGCGACCGGGGACATGGAGTGCCGGGTGTTCCCGACTGCGACTGCGCACACGCACCGCTACCTGCGCTACCTGACCGGCCCCCGCTACTACAACCGGCTGTTTGATGCCTGGGAGTGCCGCTACCACATCAACCGGGACCCGGGTGGGTACATCTCAGTGACAGTGTTCCCGACTGCGCACACGCACCGCTACCTGCGCTACCTGGACCGGCCCCCGCTACTACAACCGGCTGTTTGATGCCTGGGAGTGCCGCTACCACAACAACCGGGACCCGGGTGGGTACATCTCAGTGACAGTGTTCCCGACTGCGCACACGCACCGCTACCTGCGCTACCTGACCGGCCCCCGCTACTACAACCGGCTGTTTGATGCCTGGGAGTGCCGCTACCACAACAACCGGGACCCGGGTGGGTACATCTCAGAGACAGTGTTCCCGACTGCGCACACGCACCGCTACCTGCGCTACCTGACCGGCCCCGCTACTACAACCGGCTGTTTGATGCCTGGGAGTGCCGCTACCACAACAACCGGGACCCGGGTGGGTACATCTCAGTGACAGTGTTCCTGACTGCGCACACGCACCGCTACCTGCGCTACCTGACCGGCCCCGCTACTACAACCGGCTGTTTGATGCCTGGGAGTGCCGCTACCACAACAACCGGGACCCGGGTGGGTACATCTCAGTGACAGTGTTCCCGACTGCGCACACGCACCGCTACCTGCGCTACCTGACCGGCCCCCGGCTACTACAACCGGCTGTTTGATGCCTGGGAGTGCCGCTACCACAACAACCGGGACCCGGGTGGGTACATCTCAGTGACAGTGTTCCCGACTGCGCACACGCACCGCTACCTGCGCTACCTGACCGGCCCCCGCTACTACAACCGGCTGTTTGATGCCTGGGAGTGCCGCTACCACAACAACCGGGACCCGGGTGGGTACATCTCAGTGACAGTGTTCCTGACTGCGCACACGCACCGCTACCTGCGCTACCTGACCGGCCCCCGCTACTACAACCGGCTGTTTGATGCCTGGGAGTGCCGCTACCACAACAACCGGGACCCGGGTGGGTACATCTCAGTGACAGTGTTCCCGACTGCGCACACGCACCGCTACCTGCGCTACCTGACCGGCTCCCGCTACTACAACCGGCTGTTTGATGCCTGGGAGTGCTGCTACCACAACAACCGGGACCCGGGTGGGTACATCTCAGTGACAGTGTTCCCGACTGCGCACACGCACCGCTACCTGCGCTACCTGACCGGCCCCCGCTACTACAACCGGCTGTTTGATGCCTGGGAGTGCCGCTACCACAACAACCGGGACCCGGGTGGGTACATCTCAGTGACAGTGTTCCTGACTGCGCACACGCACCGCTACCTGCGCTACCTGACCGGCCCCCGCTACTACAACCGGCTGTTTGATGCCTGGGAGTGCCGCTACCACAACAACCGGGACCCGGGTGGGTACATCTCAGTGACAGTGTTCCTGACTGCGCACACGCACCGCTACCTGCGCTACCTGACCGGCCCCCGCTACTACAACCGGCTGTTTGATGCCTGGGAGTGCCGCTACCACAACAACCGGGACCCGGGTGGGTACATCTCAGTGACAGTGTTCCCGACTGCGCACACGCACCGCTACCTGCGCTACCTGGACCGGCCCCCGCTACTACAACCGGCTGTTTGATGCCTGGGAGTGCCGCTACCACAACAACCGGGACCCGGGTGGGTACATCTCAGTGACAGTGTTCCCGACTGCGCACACGCACCGCTACCTGCGCTACCTGACCGGCCCCCGCTACTACAACCGGCTGTTTGATGCCTGGGAGTGCCGCTACCACAACAACCGGGACCCGGGTGGGTACATCTCAGTGACAGTGTTCCTGACTGCGCACACGCACCGCTACCTGCGCTACCTGACCGGCCCCCGCTACTACAACCGGCTGTTTGATGCCTGGGAGTGCCGCTACCACAACAACCGGGACCCGGGTGGGTACATCTCAGTGACAGTGTTCCCGACTGCGCACACGCACCGCTACCTGCGCTACCTGACCGGCCCCCGCTACTACAACCGGCTGTTTGATGCCTGGGAGTGCCGCTACCACAACAACCGGGACCCGGGTGGGTACATCTCAGTGACAGTGTTCCCGACTGCGCACACGCACCGCTACCTGCGCTACCTGACCGGCCCCCGCTACTACAACCGGCTGTTTGATGCCTGGGAGTGCCGCTACCACAACAACCGGGACCCGGGTGGGTACATCTCAGTGACAGTGTTCCCGACTGCGCACACGCACCGCTACCTGCGCTACCTGACCGGCCCCCGCTACTACAACCGGCTGTTTGATGCCTGGGAGTGCCGCTACCACAACAACCGGGACCCGGGTGGGTACATCTCAGTGACAGTGTTCCCGACTGCGCACACGCACCGCTACCTGCGCTACCTGACCGGCCCCCGCTACTACAACCGGCTGTTTGATGCCTGGGAGTGCCGCTACCACAACAACCGGGACCCGGGTGGGTACATCTCAGTGACAGTGTTCCCGACTGCGCACACGCACCGCTACCTGCGCTACCTGACCGGCCCCCGCTACTACAACCGGCTGTTTGATGCCTGGGAGTGCCGCTACCACAACAACCGGGACCCGGGTGGGTACATCTCAGTGACAGTGTTCCCGACTGCGCACACGCACCGCTACCTGCGCTACCTGACCGGCCCCCGCTACTACAACCGGCTGTTTGATGCCTGGGAGTGCCGCTACCACAACAACCGGGACCCGGGTGGGTACATCTCAGTGACAGTGTTCCCGACTGCGCACACGCACCGCTACCTGCGCTACCTGACCGGCCCCCGCTACTACAACCGGCTGTTTGATGCCTGGGAGTGCCGCTACCACAACAACCGGGACCCGGGTGGGTACATCTCAGTGACAGTGTTCCCGACTGCGCACACGCACCGCTACCTGCGCTACCTGACCGGCCCCCGCTACTACAACCGGCTGTTTGATGCCTGGGAGTGCCGCTACCACAACAACCGGGACCCGGGTGGGTACATCTCAGTGACAGTGTTCCCGACTGCGCACACGCACCGCTACCTGCGCTACCTGACCGGCCCCCGCTACTACAACCGGCTGTTTGATGCCTGGGAGTGCCGCTACCACAACAACCGGGACCCGGGTGGGTACATCTCAGTGACAGTGTTCCCGACTGCGCACACGCACCGCTACCTGCGCTACCTGACCGGCCCCCGCTACTACAACCGGCTGTTTGATGCCTGGGAGTGCCGCTACCACAACAACCGGGACCCGGGTGGGTACATCTCAGTGACAGTGTTCCCGACTGCGCACACGCACCGCTACCTGCGCTACCTGACCGGCCCCCGCTACTACAACCGGCTGTTTGATGCCTGGGAGTGCCGCTACCACAACAACCGGGACCCGGGTGGGTACATCTCAGTGACAGTGTTCCTGACTGCGCACACGCACCGCTACCTGCGCTACCTGACCGGCCCCCGCTACTACAACCGGCTGTTTGATGCCTGGGAGTGCCGCTACCACAACAACCGGGACCCGGGTGGGTACATCTCAGTGACAGTGTTACAGACAGAACAATAGGGTTGAAGTAGTCGAATATTGGTAAAAACTAAATTTACCCTTTCGACACGAGATGATGATGAGTGACTGTGTTGACGCGGCATGTTTTTTACAAGGCTATTTTGTGTCCTACTGCTTTAAAAAAAAATTGGGTGACCAATTTTCGAGCCGTTCCGTGCTTTGGGAAGCACTTTAAGCCATTAGACTGTATCGCAGTCGTTAAAACCCACCAGTCCGCATTACGGGACATTAAAATGGTTGGTGATGATGATGATTTATAGTACGACTAGCAGCCCCTGGCTTCGCTCCCGTGGAAATTTCAGGATAAACAGTACCCTATATGCTTTTCCTGGTATTTTTCTACTCATATACCAGATTTCTGAAATCTTTAAGGATCGTAGCAAGTGGAAATCGCTGCCTACCCCACGGAAAAAAGGCGTGATAGTATGTATGTACTAAATTTCATCGAAATCCGTCCAATAGATTTTGTGTGATTGAGTAACAAACATCCTCACGAACTCACATCCAACTTCTTTTATAATTTTAGTAGGAAATTCAGATTAGAAATTGTCAACGGTGGTGTTACAGGGCTGACGCTGCTTCGCAACCTATGCGACATCGGCTACCACCTGGAGGTGCCCCCGGTGCCGCTCAAGGTAACGCCGCCAGCGCTCTCGCTCGCACGCTGGCTGCAGCTGGTTCTAGCTTTCTTCTCTCTCCCTCTCTCTCTGCTCACTGCCCGGGTTTGGTGATCCATTGTCGGCGACCACAGATTAAATCGAGATAGAATGGGCACGCGTGCCTTGATCCTGCAATGTACTGCAAGATTCGATTGATAATTCATTAAAATAAAAATAAAATGCGTTTATTATCAAATGCTACAACAGAACTATTAAACATTGGTTCCCAAACTAGGAGAACCCTGTATCTTGGGAACCTGAAATTCAGTCAGTCGGTTGTGCTAAAATGCCTTATCGTGACCCTGTTAACCGATTTGTTTCAGCGCATGTCACATCACTATTTAATGACGTTTGATTGGGGGTGTGCTAGGGGCGTGGCTTATGCAAAAATTGACACGGGCGATTCTTTAGCAACGCACCTGTGTCGCCGTTCTATCTTGATTTATATCTGGGTCGGTGACCCTGTTTTTGTTCACAATCTTTATTGTGATGCCGGGATCGGATTGGGTTGCGGTGTTACGTTTGTATGGACAAGTATAGGCACTGTGGCCAAATGAGGGCTATAGTTTTTACGGTCACTAGTTGGGGCTACTTTCGGGTGTGGTCCTGTCAATGGTATAATAATGTCATTTGAATTTGACACATTGACTTTGACAGTGTTGTATCTGACAGATGTCTGGCCCTCAGTCGTAGGTGCTGACATCTGGTGAAATATTGAAACGCGATAGTTCTCGTATTCAAAGTCGCTGAGATATCGCTGCGACTTTAAATACGAGAATGCCCACAATTCAATATCCGACCGCAATCAACAAATTTATTTATTTTAAAACTTTATTGCACAAATAAAAAAAAATATGTTCAAATGGTGGACTTAACGCCATAAGGCATTCTTAAATTGTTGAATCTATTAAACATTTACATGAAATAGAGTTCAACACATCCCTTATTGCGTGAAAATTGAAAATCTTTTTAGTAATTCGAGTGTTGAGATATAAATTTTACTCTCAATCTAGTTTCCACCTAAAAATTTGTCTTAATATGGAATTGACTTGCAAAATATAGTTAATGCTATTTTAGAGAAAATTAATTTTACTGAATACCTGTGTATAAATAACTACTTTATCAAGTAATTAATCATAAAAAAGGGCAAAAATTCCTTATACTAATTCATGCTAAAAACGTTTAATTAAAGATGTTCTACCTATTCCGATCTCTGCTTAGGAGATATGAAAGTAAAAAATTAAATGAAAGTTATACATTTACAATAGGACTTAGTTGCAATAAGCTATTTCACCAAGTGCCTAAATTGACAATATGAAACCATTCCACAAAACTTAAGCATAAATACTTATTTTTTACAGTTTCTATATACTATTTTTATCATTTACATAAAATCTATTTTTTAAATCTCAAATAAAATTTGTAAAAAGCAAAGAGCATCTTATATTTCATTCAATAGTAGTCTTAGAAAACACGGAAAATCTCAAATCTTTTTCATCACTTTTAGATGGAATGGAAGAAATATGCTTATATGGTACCATCTTCCAGTTCCGGCTTTGATCCGGTATGTACCATACATATAACTTTACGAATAACTTCTAAATGATGGTAAAAATGCATCAAAATCTAATTATCTACAAATTTGAAAGAGCAACGCGAATTTGTAACAAGTAATAAGGATTGTGAACAAAAATGTTTATTTAATTTATGTATTTAGCTTTCGTTATGTATATATTTTCAAATATTTTGTATTTATTTCATTAAGTTATTTTTCTCATAAATATAGGTAGGATAATACACGTAATTAAAAATACTGCCATAGGATAGTCAAACAAGAAAGGTACTGCATATTTTTTCTATATTTTTAATATTAAGTACTTAAAAAACGATATATCAAATCTTATATTGTCTGTACCTACTGTATGAAGAAAACAAAGACTTAAATTGATTATTTGAGTAATTTGTGCCATTCCTTAGGGGATTTTCTTAATTTTCATGTAGATTCGCAAAAATGAAAAATTCGATAACTAAATAAACTATAAAATAAAGAGCTTTATGGTCAATCCATGGACAATATGATCCATAGGGTGAGAAGTAAGGGTGTTGTGAATTGCAGGGCAAGGCTGGCGTTAGCGTGGTGAGAACATTTTGTTACCGGCATGATTTACTATAATTTTTATATTTTACTCATTTGATAGTTCTGCAAAAGCATTGGAACCTATCTTACTTGAAAATAAATTGACATTACTGTTATAATGTATGAGTGTGATTATCTTCTATTGTTATTTTGTTTAAACAGTTCAGGCAGAGATGGACATAAAAAGTGCATCACACACACACGTCACATCAATACACTTTTGAAATTAATAAAAAAAATATACTAAACTATATCTAAATACATACCTACGTTTAAATGTCTGAGAGCTATGTGTAACATCTTTTTTATAACACTACTTTTTTTGGTTGAATAAAAGACATGAATTATTTTGTCTTGTACTTCATGAATAAAAGCAAAGTTTAGAAGAAAATGACAGTTATACAACTCAAAATATGTCAGCATTTATTTGATTTAAAAAATTTTGGATTCAAGTTGTGTTTGTTTTAAATTGACGACATAATAGATTTCTCTAAATTATAATAGGTAAAACAATTTATCTTGTTTTTGAAATATTTTAATATTTTTAATGAATTTATAGCAGTTTGTATACTAAGTTTCCGGGTACTAAGTCTTTAAGTATTTAAGTCAGCATATTATGTCTTGCTCACACAAATTGACACTGATGCCAAGGTAAAGTTTGTTTCTAGTGAAAACGGAAAAATGTATATTATACTTTTGTGAAAAAATATATAACTTTAATACTAAACTGCCTTCACGTTCTATCTATTTATTTATTGTGTGTGTATTGGAGAAAGAGAGAAATAATGACTTTTTCCCGCTAGCTCTAGAAACAAACTTAAAATTCTAAGTCGATGCTCGCTAATGACTAGCTAAATATCAACTATAAATTAAAATGTCCGATTATGGCTGGTTTTATCAGGGCAAAGTGGCTCGCGCGCTCAGGCGTGCGTACTTGGGTTGTAAGCACGTGGCTCACAGTAAGTGCGTAGAGGAACGCCACGGAACCTCCGGGACATAGACCACCCCGTAACCGATGTTAGGCCGCTAGAGCATAGACAAGCCATAGACGAGGCGTTGGCAGCTAGTTGTGACCATAAACGTGCGATGTTATAGCTAGAACTGTTTAGAAAATGAAGAACTGAATTAACAATTCGAATTTAGATTGTTGAATAGAATTTTTGATTACTTTTTAAATGTGTCTGAAGATTGTGATGTCCAGTAATAAATTATTGTAGGTTGAAGGTTAAAATGCCTTAGATAATAAATACCAATTTAGAGAAATTAAACGACCCTAAATGTGTAATCGCATGGATCCTATTAATCGTAACGTCAGATTTTAAAGAGCCTTAAATGTTATTTTGTTACTAAAATGTTACATTATTTTATAAAAGTTCAATAGGTATGTTTAATATTGGCGTACTTAATTATATCTAGTTTGGTAACTGTTTTTAAACTATTTTAGATATAATGCTAAATGTAGAACTATTGATAATGATAATTCTATGATTATTTAGGTGCAACGTTGTTGAAGGTAACATGATGTGTTCCATTCTTAGGCTTGAAACATTGTGCTGTTTTATCGTTAGTTTTTTATGAATCAAGTGCCTTTGTAGAACTTAATTTTGTACTTATTATGAAATTCCTGATTTAAAAAAAATATCTTTATGTTTATAGGTAGATATTGAGTTAGTGTATAAAGTATACATTTCTATGTAATTATTATGTTTTTTGTTTTTTTTTAGCTATTTTAATATATTTTTTGTACTTAGCATTTATTTTATATTTATGGTTTATATAATCTCACACCGCCAGCTTTGCATGCTATGGCCAGGCTATGAACAGCAGCCATATACAGCCAAACCCCGCTCAAAACCCAGCTCAGCTAATTATTTTCGCTATAAAGTTAGAATACGACGTAATAATTCATTGAATTTTAACCATGCCTTATCTCAAAAGTGATGAATTCAGTGATTTTATTACAGTTTTGGTAATACTCCTTCCAAATAGGTAATTTTTAGCTCAATTTTTGTAGCGTTTCCAAAATAATTATAATTTTATTTTCGTGTCTTGTAGCCGTAATGCTCAATCGTTTTCAAATTATAGTCTTTTTTTTTATCAGGTAGGTAGAAAATAATCACCAACTCATTCTCAGTGAGGCTTTTAATACTATAATTCGTGCGCATGACAATTTATCAAAGTTTCAAGCAATAATACAATTAAAATCAAAGTTTAGTACACATTGTAAATCATTAAGGAAAATTCCTGGTATTATTGTCTGAAACTAGCAATATTTCTTTGAATCACACATGGACAACTACTTGCATGAGATCAACCTCAACGCACCTCACCGCTCGACTAATGTGCTGATATTTCATGAGCAGATCATTAGCAATTTGTCTTCATTCTAAAAAGATAAAAATGGGATAACTCTTATCTTTTTAGGTTAGAAGATATATACATATAGTGGGACTATAATGGGTATATAATGCCGGGTAAATGAGGATTATCGTTTTCACGCTGACTAGATGGCGCTACTGGTGAGTACGGTCATGTCAATGGTACAATGCTGTCATTAAATATTGACACATCGACATTGACAGCGTTGTACCATCTGACAGATGTCTGCTCTCGCTCGTAGGTACTGACATCTGGTATAATTGAACGCGATAGCCCATTGGTTGCTTAAAATGTAGTTTCGAACATTTCCACTTGGAATCTGCGCATTTGTCCATATTTGACTGTCCATAGACAAGATCTAGATTTGATATATTTAGCCAATCACACGCACTTAGTTATGTAGTAGGAATTTCGTATATTCACATGTTTCTTTTCATTTTTTGTTAATTTTTGCTGGTCAAACTAGCTTCATTTGATGTTTCTTGATGAAAACTATTAACAAAGAGTTTGCGGAAACCATCTTTAGGGCGTTCGTCGCCTTCTCAGTCAAACCTTGTGAGCGATAGAAATGGCAGTCTTCCATCTCTGTCGCACGTAAGATGTGTGGCTGAGACGGGATTAATACGCTTTAAGGGTTATTTTTTATAGAAAGCCAGTCTATTCAGAAGAAATTCTCATTATTAATAGTTTCACCATAATTACATTTTTTTCATAATACGTCATTTGTTGTTGAAATTCATGTCATTTTCTCATAGCACCGTCTCATTAGCTTATTCACTGGGCTTAAAGCTTAGCAACTAAAACATTTCAATAGTTTTAAGAGTATCTAGTCAATGTCATGTTGAATAGAGTCAATTGTCCCAAATATAGTTTTTGTTTACCATGTCGTTTTTTTAGTGATTTAGAATATCCATATCAGCACAGAAAGATGTGTCGCTTTACAAGTTCAGTTGGTTGTGCCTCAATAAATACAAAAAAGTTAGTCGCTAAGGGTATTTTTTATGGTGATTTAAATTATAATTCCTTAGTTTCATTCTTTTTATATCGTCAGAGTGATTAGACGATTATGTCTGTTGACTTTTTCTTCGTAATCTTTTCATAATTTGTAGTGAAAAATCTGGAGCGACGTTAGCACAATAAAAGGTGTGGGGTATTTAATACGTCACGGGCGTCAGCTGCGTGACGCGTAGTCGTAGTTTGTATACAGTCTATCTCAGTCGCACATTACAAGTTTTTTTAAAATATAATAGTAGGTAAACGAGCATGCGGGTTGCCTGATGGTAAGCAATCACTGCAGTTTATGGAGTCGTAAGTGTCTATGGAGACACTAACGACCCTAAAAAGGTCACTGACGCGTTGCTGACTTCTTGAGAAAGCGATAGGCTCTTTTCTTGAAGGCTTCAATGTCGAACCTATTCGGGAACACCGCTGAAGGAAGTTGCACTAAAGTGCAGCGCAGTAAAATGTGGAATAAAAAAAAAGCTGCGCGAAAAACGAACGGTGGTTGAACACCAATCATAAGTGCGATAGAAACGTGGCGTAGTGTGTCACTGAGATTGAATATGGGCTACGACTGCGCGTCACGTAGCGGACATTATATCTACCTACTCTTCGCGACTAACATAGATGGCTACACACAGAGCTAGACAAACTGTAAGGCGACACAACCGAGCTGGTGAGTAACGGTGCCCCCCGTCCCCCTCCCCTCCCCATTCGCCCCTGCCCTAGCCGGCGGGCCCGCTGAGCGCCCTGGATGGTTGCAGAATGACGTGGACGCGCCCTCCCCGCCCGCCTCGGAGCGCCCCTCCGTGCCGTCCCTGTGCTCACTGGAGCCCGCGCGCTCGGAGAGCCCCTGCCCCCCGCCGCCCCCCGCGCGGGGCGACGCTCGCGCAGCCCCCGTGCCCGCCTAGCGCCGCGCTACGCTCCGCCGCACTCTCCGCTGATCTCCGCCGATACGACTCTGGCGTACTTAGTTAGTGTTAAACCGTGTTCCAACTTTCGTACAATATAGGTTGAGTCTTTTGACATCTGTCAAATAGTATCAAATACCACATCTACAGGTTGAGTCTTTTGACTTCTGTCAAATAGTATTAAGTACTACATCTGTCTCTGTCGTTCTCATTTCGAATGTATCGGTTCATCCTGCTGTTAAGACTCATTCTTTATTGTACGAAATATATCTCCGTTTGCACTAGGTGATTTTGGCGCGCAAAATACTTTTTCAAACTCAATGCAATTTGCTTGAGCGAGCACTGTGCTATTCCATTTGAGACGAAGCAAGTCTGAGGCTTTAGACGCTCAACATTATTACTCACGTGATAGGCTCAAATGAAATAGCAAAGCGAAAAGCGATATTGCGCGTCAATTGTTTCCTAGTGGAGCTTTAAACGTGCTCATCTTGCTATTCGTCCCGTTAAAGTGAAAAACGAGTGTGTGTAAATTTTACGTGCATAAAATAATCATATTTTTGGTTTTCGTCAAACCTACATGTGATCGTTCTATATCAAGGCGAATAGCGAGATGAAACGTATTAATACGTGTACGGACTTACGGACAAATGTCACACAAAAAATTCCTAGTATTGCGTTATCTCACTCTGCACCGTTTAACTGGGTGAGACGCACTAACTTTATTTGTGAAAATGTGTTGTTGACGTCGTCCCAACGTCCGTATACGTCCCAAGTACTTGTTAATATTCCATCTCATGAAGTTGTCAGTGCATAGAAATAATACTATCATCGCCAGGGAAATAAAGTTAAAAGACATAAAATATCACAGAAATACAATTTTTTTTATATTTGTAAACAGCAATCTAAAAAACTTTGACTCTAATAATTAAAATGAAGCATTTCATATTTTTTTTCTATTGCGCTTACATAATGCTTCTTTGTGTTTTGCACTTATGTGTAACGGCTAGGACATCTTCGTGAGATGGAATATCTTTACCAAGCCTGGAGTAACTATGTTTTGAGGCAATATTACGTACCTCAGGCTTGGATTAAGTACAATTGTTACAATCTGTATATGCAGTGGCGGTTAGTTCATCGTTCAATAAATTATCTGTGACCGAGTCTCATATAAACAAAAGGAAAAAAGGTGTCGACTGCCGCTATTGTGTAAGCCTCAAGAGCTTATTTATGGTGTAAAATTGTAATTTAATTATAAAATACTGTAAATTGACTAGTTAAGAGTGCTCGGTTAGCAGTAGATGGTCAGAGGCGTTTGCCGTCTTGACATTCCTTAGCTGCGGCGTCTACGTTACGCGTAGTGGAACCGTTTCGTGACGCTTTAGGAAAATTAGGAAGTACTTCCTATGACGTACTTCCTATGACGTAATTTTAGTATATCACGAAATGAACAATAAAAAGAGAACAAATTTGAAGTTAGTATCATTCCGGAAGTACAAAGTTTAACTGTGTTTTCACTCGAAAGTATTATTTTTCGTTGACGGAAAAAATTGTGTTTAAGAGTGGAAATTCTACACCAGTTGTAGAGAACGTAATGCTCAGTTTACTTCCTAAAATATGGAATAAAATTATAATGTAAAAAAAAAGAAAAATTAAAAAATATATTAGGTACAGTTTATATTATATTAAATTGCTGTGGGTTTCAATGTTCAATGTGATTTTAATATTATAAATAATTGATAATAGGATTTCCATTAAGTTGTTGGAACCTTAGCTTGTTCATGTTGTTGTTTATATACTATTTATTTTCCAGACGACTTGACTTGAATGAAATAGTGAATTCTCTCTTATAGTGCTAAGCCGAATCATCAAAATAAATTGGTGAACTTGTAAATGTACTTACATTGTCTAAATCACTATCACTATTTTTCATTTTTAGATCTCTGCCCCAAATATAAAATTTTGTGTGCCCCAAAGTTTTCGCATATAAAATAAATAAATATATTTTTTTGCCAGGAAATCTTATGTAACTATCATTTAATCTAAAACAACCTGTTTTATGGGACCGTCAGGGCAGGATTAGCAAACTTTGCGTCCAATTATTCAATGTTCCTCCAATTTTGGACCTAGAAATCAGGTTGTTTATAGATTTTTTAATATAAAAGTATATATTAATCATAGAGTTATTTATACTGATGGTATAATGCCTTATTATGTCATGTTTTAAATCACACTTATCAAAATCGCTTGTAAATAAATTTCGAATTTGTTTTATAGCTTCGTAAGATTCCAAATAAGTTTGAGGTTAAATGATATTGGAATTTCCAACGTGTTCATGGTATATACCTAGTGTTGCTAGCGTAGCGGTTGGCGGTTATCGATATGAGTAATGTAATCGAATAGTGTTCAAAAGTGATAGATCGATTAAATCAGTGTATCGACGTCGGTGGTATTAGGATAAGGAACATTTGAATTTTATTCTTTTCTTAAGTTCCGATCACGAGAATTTTGCTCTACTTTGCCCTGTTGACTAAGATGTGAAATTTATTATGTACCTAATATTAAAATAAATTATTTTTTGGTCGTAAATAAATTAATGATGATGTTTCTTAGTGTAATGATTGGATGTAAAGATTTCCCTCGTAGGCTGTAGTTATTTTTATATTATGTATCTAACGTGAACTTGTTTATAGAATATTTGAATTTTGACATTTTTCTTTTAGTTTTCTATTATTCAGAATACTGATATGGCGTTGTTTTGTATTCAGTTTATTTTGTAATGAATGCCAGTTGAAAATTTCCGTCTGCCCAGAATGTAACCAAAGAGTCACAATGTTGCGCATGCAAGCTATAGTCACTGAATTATCTTTCCCAGTAATCTCCACTTGTAAGCATTTATTTTAGTGCTATTGTACCTTCCAATGCAATGGCGGGATAGTTCTGATCTGATCCTAAGAAATTATTAAAAAATGAAAAATCTAACTCTGTTTTTTTATTTGGTTGGATATGACTTCAACTGTCAAACCGCTAAATTGTTAGATAGAAAGTCCTTTTAAGATATGCAGAACCGGCCGAACTAATAGGCAGATATCATGAAACGCCAATAACGACGGGAATCGACACACGTATCCCGCCCGACTCTTTGTTTTTTTTTGGTCGAGCAGTCGGTCGCTAGCTTGTGTATGCTACGTACGTTCCTTAATACATGGTTTACTTGATGGCCGTATATATAAAGATGTGGCGGATTGAGAGATCATTCACATAGGTAATAATCTATTTATCAGTTTATGTACACAGTATGTAACAAGACAGTAAATTGTAAAAATTCATTGTTTGTTACTACAAGAGTTTCCTCTATAATTAATTTTTAATTAACAAAAATAAGGATGCTGCGAAACAAAAGAAAAAAAAACTTGGAAGGAAAACAAAACTGTAAAAAGTTGGAGATGCCGGGGATCGAACCCGGGGCCTTTCACATGCAAAGCGAACGCTCTACCACTGAGCTACATCCCCGATTGGTTTCAATACCAAAATTGGTAAATACATAATTTGTGCCTTGTTAGATCAAGATCATAATGTCACCAATGTGTGCAAGGACGGGAAGTGTACTTTCATCCCTATGATAGGGAAGAAAATACTATAGACATAGAAAAAAAAAATCATTCTTTAAGCTCTATAGAAAATACACGGAAAAAGAGTATCAAGATCCTTTTACTCAGAAACGCGTGAATGCAGATGTACTGTTCAGTAATCCTGGCGACTTTTTTGTCTCCATTTTTAATCAAACAAAAATTTTTCCTAAACTCTCAGTTTCTTGATCTTCATTTGTCTACCGCTTCCTGGCATCCATGAAAAAGAATTTTAATTTCTGCATTGAATTCACTGTTTCTTACTTGGCACATTTTATTATAAAACTGACTTTATTGTCATATTCAAAAGTTGATCCACCGATTTTTTCCAACTTCTTTTCGAGTGAATGGCTAAATCCTAATATTATAAATGCGAAAGTTTGGATGTGAGTTTGTGAATTTGTGAGTTTGAGTGAGGATGTTTGTTACTCAATCACGCAAAATCTACTGGACGGATTTCGATGAAATTTGGTACAGAGGTAGATAATGACCTGGAATAGCACATAGGCTACTTTTTATCCCGGGAAAAAGCACTGTTTCCGTGGGAAATTCACGCGGGCGAAGCCGCGGGCAAAAGCTAGTATGATAAATATGATGAGACCAGTAGGTATAGTAGTTTTTCCAACTTAAGTTTTTTCTGTGTGGTTTTAAAATTAAATGAATCGAAATGTAATAATTTTTTACCTATGGTCCATTTATTTATAATTGTCCTATTATGTAAACAATCTTCACAGTACTTTTTGTAGAATTTTGTTAAAAATAAATCAAATATTAGTTCAAATCTAAACATTCTCAAGTAAATCATTTATTAAAAGACGAAAGTAATTTCCTAAAAAGTCTATTTTAATTTATATTGTTGTAAAATCATAAAAAGACATGGTAAGATTGTTTACATAATAGGACAATTATGAATAAATGGAGTTTAGGTACTTACATTCTGTATCATTGAATATTTAGATCCATTGCATTAAAATCTAGTTTATTCCTGCCCAGTTTCTATCTCATAACATAGGGACATAGGTACGTAAAACGCATAACTCTTTTATATACCATAAAGCTACAGGTGTAAATAACTCAAGTTACATACACCTAAGCCATCATGATGCAAAAACACAGGAATCCAATCTGGTAAGGATGTTATGTTAGCCCTTGTTAGCCATACCGTTTTAGTATGGATTCAAATTAACTCGCAGAGTCGTAAAGATAAGCATATTTTGTGTAACAATTAATGATCATTATGAGTTTTTAACGTGTCTCCAATAAGATTGGCGATAGGAAAAGATGAGACCTTTTAGTTTTTGCTTGTAATTTGTTTTTAATTCTCACACTCAATATGGCGTTAGGTGGATAATTAGCTATGCTGTTTGTAGATGTAGTAGTAGAGGTGTATAAAAATGGGGTTAATAGAGGAAATAATGTAAAAGGAAAAGCACGAAGTTCTTAAGAAAATAATTTTCAAAAATCTTGTCGAAAATATAGTGTGCGTTACCCTGGCAGGAAAGTGTGTCCCTGGAGTTAAGTGAATGGAACCAAAACGTTGTGCGTAGTCTAGTGTACATGTGCCGCGAATAAAACTTTTGTGCGTCTTGTAGTTTAGGAAAAAAACGGAAATCTAGGATTCTGCTAGGGTAACGTTGGTCTAGCAGGAAAGTTCTAAACGAATGATCGGAGAGAGAAATATTCTGGGGGGGCAGAGAGCTTAGAGCTGTGCATTGACCTGGGCCGAAAAGATCATTTGTGCGTCTTCAGGTTTTCGGGATATTGCATTTCCTGCTAGAGTAACGTTTTGCAAAATCGTGGATCTCCTAGATCCATCGTATGTGCGCCTGTAAGATAAATATACATGAGTAGCTATTCATTTGTGCCCATCTGTGCCATAATTAGATTTAAGAAAATCATTATAATTTTTAAGTAATCGCGTTGTCTTTGAAATCACGAAAAAAAATCATAGCGCCTAAATGAAAAGACGTGTAAGCTCGCTGAAAACTGTATTCGATTCTTCTATACACCTATAATAACCACAAAAAGTTTCTGAAGTACACATGTATTCATTATTGAATAATATTACTAAAAGACAAAATTAGGTGACTTAACTTTGACGTCAACATACAAGAAACCGGCTCAACCCAATAAGTGTGCGTGTGAACCAAAGATTAGTGTGTTCAGTCATAAGTTATCGTGGAAATTTTCAGCTCAAAATGTTAAGGTTATAAGTAAATAAACACAAATCCAAAAACATATGAACAACGGCAGATTATTCGGCCAAATTAGAATGACTACAAAAAAGCGACGATTTCATACATATCGATAACCTTCTCTATTGAACGCATTATACCTAAGCTGTTCGTACAGTCGCATTCAAACGTTTATTAGCAAATGCCAACCTGTAACTCTTTATTTGTGGGAAATAGTGGGAGTAATTAAAAAATATGTATTGTTGTTAAATAGGGATTTGTATAAAAGGTAAGGTCGTGTTCCTTATTTGTCGAAATAGGTAGATTAGGTACCTTCTATAAAAATACAAAATGTGTTTTTTAAATGTGAAAGTTTATTTAGGTACCACTATTATGAACTAGCTACATGGCTATGGCTATTGTTTCTTCTTCCATGTCGAGTCGTACAATTCTGCACACCGACCGATGTTTCCTTCCTCCGCGCGGCACCCGATGACGTTGGATTAGTTTTCTGTCTACGGATAACAAAAACAATAGGGAGGGAGTCGCTTTGTCTAGCTAGTGTGAAGAAAGTGAGATAACTAGTAAGCAAAATGGTATAAGTGGGACAGAGATAGATATATAATCGTCATTCTATTTTCAATAATGCGATGTATTTTGCTTTTTACTAGAAGTGAGTCATCTTTTCTCTTGGTAAACAGTTTGGTGCGTTGCGTGCATCAGGCGTGCATATTGTATGTTATGACGCTATGGAGATCCTGTTGCGCAGTTGCGTTTGTTTACTAATTAGATGTTGGTTAAAAGTTTATGAAGTTGGAATGGAATAATCTGCAATGGTAAGTAAATATTTAAGTTACCAATGGTTAGAAAGGAAGGCATTTGGTTTTCTTTAGCAGTAAGTACTTAAATATTATTTAATTGTTCGAGACCCACAGCTAAAAGTGCAGTCCAAAGTCTCAATTTCAAAAATGACTCAATGTCATTTTTGTTTTCGGCTAAGCAGTTGATTTGAAAATGCAATATCCCAATAAGACTGGAAATCCTTTCCGCAAAATATGCTTGCTATAAAGTACCCAGCCAGATCATGAGACATATTTTATGCTTTGACTACTGGACCACCGAGGCATCTACGGTGTCAAATCCGTTTGTTTGTTACCTCTTCATGCTTTATCTACTGAAATAGTCTTCCTGAAATTTCGCATACACATAGTTAGAAGTACTGGAGAAGGACATAAGGTACCGTTCATCCCGGGAAAAAGCACTGTTCCCAGTGTCCACAGTAGTAGTTTGATCTGTGATTTGATGCCATAATATTTACTATTAAAATTACCTATGTATGAGAGAATAAAAATAATAATTTCCAAATCAAAAACCTCTTTTTTTATTGTATATGGCCACTATGTGCATGTCCTGTGCATTTTATATCCATACTAGCTTTTGCCCGCGGCTTTGCCCGTGTGAATTTCCCACGGGAACAGTGCTTTTTCCCAGGTATCTTATGTTGTTCTCAGTACTTATAACAATGTGTATGCGAAATATCAGGAAGAATGGTTCAGTAGATAAAGCATGAAGAGGTTACAAACAAACAAGTAAATAAACAAAAAAACTCACTATCGCATTAATAATATTAGTTAGGATAGGATAGTTACGATTTTTTAATTATTTCCTCAAACTTTGTCGGGAATTCCCAGTTGGGAATTGCCGACAGACGTTTGATAGCGACTGTACGGCCAACAGCTTAGGTATAATACGTTCAATAGAGAAGGTCATCTATATGTATGAAACCGTCGCTTTTTTGTAGTAATTCTAATTTGGCCGGATAATCTGCCGTTGTTCATATGTTTTTGGATTTGTGTTTATTCACTTATATCCTTAACATTTTGAACTGAAAATTTCCACGATAATATATGACTAAACACACTAATCTTTGGTTCACACGCACACTTATTGGGTTGAGCCGGTTTCTTGTATGTTGACGTCAAAGTTAAGTCATCTAATTTTGTCTTTTTGTAATATTATTCAATAATGAATACATGTGCACTTCAGAAACTTTTTGTGGTTATTATAGGTGTATAGAAGAATCGAATACAGTTTTCAGCGAGCTTACACGTCTTTTCATTTAGGCGCTATGATTTTTTTTCGTGATTTCAAAGACAACGCGATTACTTAAAAATTATAAATGTTTTCTTAAATCTAATTATGGCACAGATGGGCACAAATGAATAGCTACTCATGTATATTTATCTTACAGGCGCACATACGATGGATCTAGGAGATTCACGATTTTGCAAAACGTTACTCTAGCAGGAAATGCAATATCCCGAAAACCTGAAGACGCACAAATGATCTTTTCGGCCCAGGTCAATGCACAGCTCTAAGCTCTCTGCCCCCTCAGAATATTTCTCTCTCCGATCATTCGTTTAGAACTTTCCTGCTAGAACGACGTTACCCTAGCAGAATCCTAGATTTCCGTTTTTTTCCTAAACTACAAGACGCACAAAAGTTTTATTCGCGGCACATGTACACTAGACTATGCACAACGTTTTGGTTCCATTCACTTAACTCCAGGACACACTTTCCTGCCAGGGTAACGCACACGAAAATATAATAACTTTTGGTTGAATAATGATTTGAAATAATGTTTTTGGTTTCGTTGCATTTGCAAATGCATAGAATTGGTTCTCTATTGCAATAAGTAGGTATCTCTAGTGAAAATAGCCATCATATTACAAGGAAAATCGTTTCTTAATTCAATATACTTAGTCCAAATGTAAAAAAAAATATTTTAGTACTTACGTAATATCTCGATGATTAGACCTAAGACAAGTGTCAGTATAAATAAACATTTAGTTAGTACAAATACTCTAGCAGTATTTCTGATTTTATAGAATTGTTCTAAGAATTTCTTCATACTTTATCAATAGCTCTCTAGGTTTTTTGTTCCTTTTATCGACAGTAGCTATCTCAAATCTTTGTTCGTTCCTAGACTGAAACAGCACGTGCCATTTAGGTCTGCGCACTTAATCTTAGTGCGTGATCAGATTGACGGCAAAATCATACTGGTCTTACGACCTGCTGAATATTTCATTGGAGTCCAGCAAAAAATCGCCGAGATTCTCGTCGTTGATATTGCCTTACAGAGACTGCAAGGAAAATCCTTTATTGTCCTTTAGTTTTAATTTATGCGGGTTCTAACGATCCTTGCTTTATAAATAATAACGTAGATGCTGGACTAAGAAAGCCGGGAAAACTAGTCCCTAGGTAAAAAAGGGTTACACTGTGCCGGGACAGGGACCCGTATGTTTTACTTGTATTTGAAACTTAGAATTTAACATCGGTCGTTGCTTGCAATGTAGATACATAGGTACCTATGGTCCATTTATTCATAATTGTCCTATTATGTAAACAATCTTCACAGTACTTTTAGTTGAAAATAAATCAAATATAAGTTTAATCCTAAACATTCTAAAGTAAAACATTTATTAACCATGAAAGTAATTTCCTAAAACGTCTATTTCAATTTATATTTGTAAAATGATAACAAGCTAATTATTTAAAAATAAAAAACACGACTGACATCTTACATAGCCTATGTCATTCGGGCTAATGCAAGGAATCTAACAATACCTCTCACATCAAAATCTGTTAAGCCGTTCAGGACTTATGGTGGAATAAAGAAATTACATACATACATGAACCCTGAAAACATAACACTCCTTTTTTGGTCAGTCGTGTAAAAAGACATGGTAAGATTGTTTACTTAATAGGACAATTATGAATAAAACTTTAGTTCAGATAATTTGGTTGTTATGATCATGTTTGAAATTATTAGTTGTTCATTAAAAACTGCTCCTTTACGGCATTTAATTGAAGACCATGGACATGGAAAAAAAATCATAATTTTTTTTTCTAGCTCTAGAAAACTTATGTGTATGAGTTATGATAATAGAGCAATAAGGTTCTTTGAATGGGGTAGGTCTACATTACTCATGTAGGTACCTAATAAAACGGCGATTTATTAGACAACTAAGATATAGGTATATTTATTTGACTAGATTTATACAAAACTACGTAACTATGTACCTATTTTAACTTTTTTAATAATTGCTTAATGATAAAGATTATACATAGGTATGTACATTAGAATTATGAAGTACTTAATAGAAAAATATACATAAATAAATCGCTTGTAACAAACTATGACAAACATTACACACAATTCACATGGAAAAGAAGAATAAGGTGATCGATTTATTTTAGAACACTGCCTCCATCGATAATGTAACAAGATCCAGTGATACTCTTTGCATTATGACTAGCCAAGAACCCTATTAAGGCGGCCACTTCATCAGTCTCCACTGGCTTTTTTAAAGGAATGTTTCCGACGACATTTTTAACAAATAATTCCATTTGGTCTTCACTCAAGCCTATATCTTTCAGCAGATTAGTCTTCACAAAGCCTGGGTTAATGGAGTTTACTCTGACCCCATCTGGCGCTAACTCCAGAGCGACGCATTTGGTGAACTGGTCCAGAGCAGCCTTCGACATATTGTAGGATAACGTCATGGCACTGGGCTTTTTACTTGCAATACATGACGTGTTAACAATGCAGCCTTTACTTTCTATCAAATGAGGCGTGGCTAGCGAAGTCACATAAAAGACAGACCTCAAGTTTGTAGCCATAACATTGTCGTATATTTCCATACTTGTGTTTTTTATGCCGCCCATACCAATAATGCCGGCGTTGTTTACAAGCACATCAAGTTTTCCAAAGTGTTCGATAGTTTCGTCTATAACTCGTTTGGCAGCTCCGTCATCTGTAAGATCAGCTGTTATTGCTAGAGGTTTGTTACCTTTTGCCTTTTCACAGTATAAAGCTATTTTTCTTAAATTGTTTTCTTTACGTCCGACCAGTGATAACTTTGCAGACTGTTTCGAGAAGTAGATAGCTGCGGCTGCACCTATCCCAGAGCTTGCACCAGTTACTAGCACCACTTTATCCACGAAATCCATTGTTGAAGTACCTTGTTGATAAACGGTGGTATTAAATTAGAATTTGTTGTCGACTTCGAAGGTTAGAAAAACAGCTGTTTATTTACGCCCCGCGCGCAACACAGACGCGCGTCTGTCAATTTGGGTCAATCGATTCATTCAAAGTTTGCCATAAAAACATCAGAATTTCTACTAAAAGACAAAAATGTCTTGATGTAAAACATCTATTGGCATGGCTTGGCAGCAAAATCGACTCTAATGCCGTGATGGATGGTACCTATGATGCGTCGTGCTATTTGTTTTACATCTGTCAGGCGTCCCATGCCAGCTATCTTTTTTATGTCATGAACTCATCATATAGAATCACAGATAACCCCCAATAGATTCAGTATCATTCAATGCCTGTTCGCGTCGAAAGTCACCAACCTTAGAGGAAGTACGCGGGGGTCGGGAGCGGCAGCTGACGTCAACGAGAAAAGGACACACATATACTTGATACTTGGAAAAGAAAGAGATGCTTGCAAAAGACATCAACTTCACCCCATTTTGGTACTCTAGTTCGCAATGTTTCACATAGTTCGACCATTATAAAGTGAACTCTGCACGTAATTTTATTAAATTAATTAATAAACTTACCTGTGGAAAGTTATACCATCCTTTTGGAGATTTGATATCCTTGATGATTTTCTGCACCATTTTATGGAACATGTAGGTACTCATTTTTACACACTCAACGAACCTAATAGATTTTTTCGGAAATTTTCACGAAACAACCTCACAGGTCTGAGTTCTGGTCGCAACTGATAAAGCAATTTCATTTATACGTGCAAAAGCATGTAAGTGCGGTGACCGCGGACGCCCATACAAGCGGAATCTATTGGGGGTTATCTGTGTATAGAATCCATCATCACTAAACTAATCGGAAAAAAATATGTCGAGAAGAAACGTAGGACATCCGGCAGCTAGATGGGTCGACGATGTAAAGAATAATGCTGACAAGAACTAGATTGCGACAAGGTTGGCGTAGACAGAAGGAGGCTTATACCCAGCAGTGGGTCATGGAAAGCTGATGATGATGATAGGTAAGTATTTTGGATACAATTATTTAGTGACTCTGAATGGTTTGCGCTATTTGAATTTATCATATTTTCTTGCCTTTTTGGCGGTAAATAGGCGCATAAAGTTAATTAATTATATTGGGAAAATGTAATTACGCCCTATGTATTAAACATTTTGGATAGTTTAAAAATGATATTGCAGTGACATCCAATAAAATCTTCCACACTACTAAATTGGTAGGTTATTTTAAACCAAGGATCGGGCAACCCAGATGACATCAAGGCGGCACGTGATGCATAGGCCGGTGGTAGTGGTCGGTGACGCCATGGAAATGTAAATAATGCTAGGAGACATACGTATTATGAATGTGCTAACTTATAACTTAAAAGAACCAATCAAATTAGTACCATAGCTATCTAACATGTTTCTATAAGTATGCTTATAAAAGTTTATTAGAAGAAATAAACACACACACACATTTAGTTTTAGTACACTTACATTTTTAAACAAAAATGTTACATAGTTATATTTACTAATATAAAACTTAAAATTGGGAATAAAAACTAAAGAAGAATTAAAGGTCGAGAAATATAGATACTACCTAGATATTTATTTAATTAAGAATGTTTTGTAAAACTTTATTTACATGTGATTATCATACTCAATGTGCGAAACGCACCGGCTGAATTTTTTTTTATTTTCACATTTTAATAATTTTGGTTTTTTGTTGGTAACATTTTAGTGGACCGAGTGTTAGATAAGTAAGTAGGTAATCATGTGTATTTTTCGTGTCGCACTTCATAACGACCACCACAACAGTTGTCATAAAACCAACAAATTGAATAAAACTAACTATACGACATCGCTGTTACGAAATAACAATAGTAAATGGAAATATACATTGAAAAGCATGCTAAATCATTACACATTTGTATTGCATTGTCATTTATCGAGAATAGCGGACGTGGATTAAGTCGTGTTCTTGCGTAGAATAATGTAGATACCACTGGCGTTCACGAAATGACCTCCGTCGATTCTGTTCTAAGGCAAATGATTTACAATGCCTAGAACCGAAACTGAGCATATTGGAATTCGCAAACGTGACCAGTACCTCAAGCACGAATATATGTAGGTTTCGTATCGTAAACGTATCGAGTTGTCGATACGGTAACGGAATACGACGAAAGTCGGAAGCACGAAGCACTTTCGAAATAGTATCGAGACCTCGATACGATAACGTTAGTGACGTCATACTAACGTAAGTAAGGATGGAGCAAAACTGAACGAAAGATCTTAAAATTGAATGAACGTTTCGTTCAAAAACAAGATACTTAATAAAATTTTGTGTTTGGTGAGGTGTGTTTCTAAACGAATGACGCGTAACATAACACTTGAGATTTTTTGACGCAAAGCTTATTCAAGGCCAACTTTGTTGTGGAGTGAACTTGTTTTAAAAGTTTTTGATTGTGCTTTGTAAAAGTTTGGACTTATTTTATTTACTGAGTTATTTAATATTATTACTAAAATGAGAACCAGTTACACACAATACACCATTATGGTAGAATTTATGGAAAAGTAAGTTTTAATATATTATATTTGTAATATTTTTTTGTAGAGGATAATAGAGCTCAAGTTTATTTGTATACTCAAATTAATTATTTATTGATATGGGTTTCCTTGCTACTTGGTTTTGTGTTTTTTGTAGCTTGAGACCCGGCTTATGGTTGGTTTAATATGTAAAAAAATTGGTATGGATTTAAATTAACTATGATGAGGAAAGTTTGTGTCTTATTTTTGTCAATCATGTAGGTATTAAATAGGAAGGTAACATATTATTCCAATAAATATTCGAAAACACGGTCCTTTATCTAATGAAATAATATTATTAGGCATGGAGACTTATCCAAACCCAGCGGGGGTCCTCGTGGTAGACACTATGTGCAGCAAAAATGGAAGGAGTTGATGGATATGCTCAATAGTGATGGCACGGGGGACTCTCGAACAGAGGAAAAGTGGCGGAAGGTAAGTCTTTTAAATCCTATAAAATCTTTAGGCACATTTAAAGAAATAGACTTATATTTGACACAAATAGAAATAAATGCATGCATTTTATGTTGGTGCTGGGCATACTTCTCTTTTTATTGGTGTGGTGTTTATTCATGTTTGTTAAGGTTTGGAGTGATCTGAAAAATAATACAAAGAAAAAGTGGGCAAAAATAAATAGGGCTGCTCAGGGTACAGGTGGTGGGCCAGCACTCCAGTTGACATTAACTGACATAGAGAACAGGGTTATGAATATAATTGGGGTGCAGGCTGCTACTGGAATGCCCATACAAGAAGCTGGATTTGTACAGGTGTGATATTTTTTGCTTTATTGGTTTTGTTTTAACAGCAATCAGTATAATCTCAGGAAAATATTATAAAGGGTTAATTAATTAATCATTTTAAAAAAAATATCTGAATACTTAATTCCCTAAGGTGACAGAATATGATTAAAATAAAAGTTTTCTTTGTCTGCAACTTACCTACCTACCTACTGATATTCCTATAAGTAATAAAAAAGGTCACCACTTAAGTTCTTTTTTGTTAGTATTGTGACACTTAAAATTCTTGTGTGGATGGTGTTTGAGTTAATTTTTTGCTTTTTATTTTTAGCCATCATTTTAAATATTGCCAAATGATGTATACCAATTCTGTTTAATGTAGTTGAACTTTGGTTATCTAGAAACATTAATGATTTTTGTATGTATAATCTAAGTATTTTAGATTTAAAAATACAGTGTACAAAACAATAGACTGGCTTTTAATCACAAATTTTATGTAAGCACTAAATACTAAATTATTGTTTTTGAATTAAAACAGTGTGGTGGAGAGGAGGAAGGTAGCTTGTCAGGAGTTGATCTACAAGTACCAGCCATAGAGACTGTAGATGACAATTCATCAATCAATATTGCTGATGAGGTACAATTTGAATTTACACCAATTCCTGAAGGTTGGTATATTTTAAATTTATCTATAATTAATTATTATACGGTACTCTATAGTTTGAAATAACTACTACAAAAGCTAGTGTAGTCAAGATAACTAAAGCTAGCAGAATATAATTTATGTTGAACCATAATTTTTCCAGATACATGGAATACTCCAGGAACGAGCAGTCAACCTACAGTCACTCCACCTCCTCCTCCCCCAATGCCATCAGCACCTACGGCAGCTCCAGTGGACACCCAATGGCAACCGCCGAAAAAAAAGAAGAAGACGGATGACCCAATTTTAAAATTGTTTAAGGAGTGTGAGGGGACTGCTAGGGAGTATGAAAGAGAGCGTGACCGAATTGCAGTAGAATTAGAACGAGAGAGGATTCGACAGCGCGATGTAGAGCTTCAGATGCAAGCTCAATGGTTGGAATTCATGAAAGAGGCGTTGAGAGTATTAGTTGTTTATTTGGAAAAAAGAAGTGAATAATGTAATATGTAATGTATGTGTGTAATGTATGTGTTTGCGTCTTTTATTTACTAGGGTGTGTAACAAGACTTAACTTACACTATTCACTTCTTTTTCTTAAAAAAAAAAAACGATTTAGACAAAGGTTATAAAATTTATTTTACTTAAACTATATTAATAAAAGTTAAATCTAAAAGATAGTAACTTAATTCTGTTTTGTAAATAACTTGCATCATATTTGTTTTTAAAATTATACATTTTTATTCTCAACATGCTTAAAAAAACCTAATTTAATTATTTACATTGTGAAGCCTACTAATCCTATCCACTAACATGCTCCTTATGGCTCTACCGCGAATCAAGTCATCCCTAGAACCATGTTCGCGAAAAGCTTCTTCTGGAGAAGAAATTGTCGATGTACCTAATCCTGAAGAAAGAATATCTTCTTCAGGGTCGGGCACCATAAAATCTAATGCCAAATTGTGTAAAACGCTACATGCCATTATAATAGCAGCACACCTATCAGGTCTGTAGTGTAATGTACGGTCCTTACAAAGACATCTCCACCTATTTTTAAGTCTCCCAAAAGTATTTTCAATGACAACTCTGGCCTTTCCATGGATGGTTGTATATTTTGCCTCTGGAGTACCTTCAGCAGCATCCGTGATTGGTGTCATCATCCAAGGCCTCTGTGGATATCCAGAATCACCTGCAAATATAATATTTATATAGATATTGAATTGTGTAATCTAAGAAAAATGTACAAATTCTAAGTACTAGGTATTTTAGAGTTGTTATCCATACATTTTATAATAACTAATATTATAAATGCGAAAGTGAGTTTGTTTGTTACCTCTTCACGCTTTATCTACTGAACCAATCTTCCTGAAATTTCGCATACACATTGCTGGAAGTACGGAGAAGGACATAGGGTACCTTTCATCCCGGGAAATTCACGCGGGCGTTGCCGCGGGCGAAAGCTAGTTTTATAATAAATTTGTTTACCTAAAAACCACACTTGCTCATTATTTTGGTTTAAGTCTTGAATATATCTATTGGCTTGACTATTCTCCCAAATAAAAGCGTCATGGGTGGCACCTCCATACTTGGCATTAACATTTAAAATTCTGCATTCACTGTCACATATCTAGAATATAAAAACGTAGAAGAATGTGTAACTGTATAAGATATTAATTGTTATTTTAGTTAATTTATTGTAAGTTCATAGGTAGGGTATAGTTAGGTAGGTTGTTAATATTATTAGTAGAAATAATTACAGAAATATCTTACCATTTGTACATTCAGTGAGTAGAAATGTTTTCTGCAGTAAAATAAGTGTTCTATGTCTCTTTTTGGAGTGAATATGTGAAAATGAGACCCATCAATGCATCCAATTACCCCAGGGATGCCAAATTTTGTATAAAATCTGTAAATAAATATGAATGTATTTGACACTTTAAATGAATAATGTTATGTTTTTTTAAGTGTGTGTGTGTGTCACGGTGTTACATCAGTTTTGTGGACCAAATAAATAAAATAAAATAAAGGATTGTTAGTATTTTTTTTATTCTTTATGTATCATATTTGTGGTTATTCAGTTGATTTGTAACCCCAATTCGGATTCGTACCGGGTTCCTCCTTTCGCTATTAATATTCTGTTCACTGAATTAGTTTTTAATGGCCTACATAGGTATTATAATTTAATTATTACTTACTTGTTTTTTACGATATTTCGCTGTTCTCGTGTTGCTGGCAATTTTATAAAAGCATTTAATATTGCAGGGGTAACCAGGGCATCAGTAACCTGCCTCACATATTTGCTAACTGTAGTTTGTCCCAAATATTTGGCCATTCCTACTATTCTTTGATAGGAGCCTGTAGCATAAAATGACAAAGCACACAGCACCTACAAATGAAAAGAATGGGAGTTAATAGTTTTACTATAGATTTATATTCTTACTTAGTATGTATTAATGAATCTACCCATTTATTGCCGTATATAGTTTAAATAAGAACGACTGTTAAACGCCATACGAATAAATAAATAAATGTATATAAAAAAAATATGCTTATTTATTACACTTACTTTATGTTCCAGGCTAATCCTTTTACTTGACCTAAGACTGGATTTTTCTTTTAATTCGCGACATAAAAACAAAAATGCTTTCTTACTTAGACGAAATCTATTTTTAAATTCAGTGTCGCTTAGGTCTTCTATATTAATATTAACATCGATAAAATATTAGTAACTACTATATTTTTTCTAAGGAGAGCTCTCCTTGAAATTTCTCTGTAATTATAATAGAAAATAAATTTATTATCTTATTTGTATTCTATTTATTAAAATATAGTGTTATAAAATAAATCACTCACCTTGTTTCTCTTCGTACATTTCTACTTTCAACAATCAATCGCGCCGCAAGGTAATAGTACAATGTACTATGTCGAGGGGTGCTTCTTCTTAATCTAAGCATTTTCTAATAAAATGTATGAACAAAATCACTTAAATTACTATTTTATGCATTAATAAACTCCGACGAAAGTCTTCTCACTGCCAAATTTCAAGTGAATAAACTTTCGTAAAACTCGCAAGCCAGCCTTCGACAATTACGATACTATACGTCATTTTATGCCTTCGTGCTAGCTATCTTCATACAAAACGGCTCAAGTTACGTTTCGTATTCGATACGATGACGATACGAAACTTACGTGTAAGTGTTCGTGCTCAGAAAAATAGTTCAAATTACGCACACCAGAGGCGCTGTTCAAGTTTCCATATAAAATGCTTACGTTAACGATACGAATGTTTTTTCGATAGAAGTTCGTGCTTCTGTTTGATTTGGTTAGTAAAATTATGATATTAGACATCTTTTATATTATGTATCAACCCTTATGTTATTAGATTCTGATATTTATTAATTGCTATGTGTTGTAGATTAGTTAAGTACTTAGTTAAGTATGTACTATCGCATTAGGTGAAAACTTGTAATGGTAGTTGTAAGTTATAAAAAAATCTAGTGATGACCCGAAAAATTGCTGAAATCTATTTCAGAGGCTTTTAAGTAAGCTTAGTATTGTTTTACCAGTTTACGGGCATAAAAGTCGCAGACAGATTAACTTCAACATTTATACCTAGGTGTAGTACTATGATACTTATCTGAATAATAATATTTTTTATTTACTTTCTGTTTTAGATAGCTAGGTACGTAGATAGTTCATATCAAGTAACATTCCTATTTAAGTATTCAGTTGGAGTGAAAAGTTAATGAAACCACGAAAATGAGAAAGGATGTTATCTAATAGGAATCTCATAGCCAACATTACATGTAACTAAATCATACGGTATCAGTTTCTGGGGCAGCCATTCGTCTTAGGCCCGCATTTACATATAAAACATTCCAATATATCAATTCGACCATGAATGCAATTTGTGAATGGTGCCCATAAATAACTATTTCCCATTTGACACATGGCGACCCTTCGCTTAAGCGGGCAACACCGCTCTATGTTTTCCCGCCATTATTTGACAGATGCGTTCGGAATTTGAGAGTCGGAAGGATTTTTCAAGCGGGCCGCTCAAATCAACCGCGAAATTCAATTGTACGCTCATAAATTTTCTCTCTGTGAAAAATGTTTCAGTTTATCCTTTTCCAGTTTTGTAGTGTGATAAATAACAGCAGAAGTAAAGCCTAGATTTTTATTGAAATAAACATTTTACTTTCTTCCCTAATTTTTATTTTTTAAGTCTTCGGAAGAAGAATACTTTCATCAAAAAATCTATTCTACGAAACAATACCTGAATCCAGGAGCAAATTAACTAAGTACTTTGACCATAATGGGCAATATATTTGCCCTAATGCTACATAAAAACATAGTCCCATATATCTAAAATGCCTCCAATGCGTCTACAGGATTGGCAGGAGACCATTCAGCATCAAAGATTCAAGTTAATGTGCGCGAGGTGTGTTACCTGGATGTATGGCGAGGCAAACCTGATGTATCGCCAATCTTCTGATTGGAGTAGAATGGATGCCGTGGTAAACTTTAAAATAAATTAGAATTTACGTAGAAGTAGATATACTTCGACTTTTAAGATAGATTATATTACAACCTGAAATTCCAAGTCATGATAACTTGAAAATTTAAGCCTAGACAAAACCCAAGATAAAAATGAACAAAAAGTAACTACTTAACTTACAGTTACCTCAATCAATCAATAAATACGACATTGAGTTTTCATGTCTGTAGTTGACTTTATTACATCACAGGATATAAACGAGTAGTACACCTGTCTATTGTGTATATCCATATTGATCCTTAGGCACATAATGTTGTTAGTTGCGGCTATTATTGCGACTTATACCAATATACATATTTCTCAAAGCAAAAATGTGCCCCAACAAAGTACACCTAAGCACCTATTAAGAGTGTAACAAATGCAGAAGTTCATTTACACGCGAATTGACATTGGTGGTAGTAAAAGTGCGAATAAGTGGACGCGTAACTGCCGGTTGGGAATTAGCTATAAAAACTTTTTTACAATCGACCCGGGGTAACGTTAAAATATAATTATATGTTTGTGCGATGATTATGTAGCTAAATTTAGTGTAATTTCAAACAGGTAAGTACTTTCGCAATGTTGTGAATAAATATACACACTTCGTAGGTACAATTCAAATAATTGATATATCAAAGACAAGTAAATAGGTGTAGTTTAGGTACCAACCTGTAGATAAAGGCATAAATGGCATAAACTTGCAACCACCAATCTCAGGCACATGTCTAGGAAAATAGATGGTTTGTATGCAATTATTTTTACAATTATAGACTTGGGCAGTTAACCACTTAACTATCAAAGTTAAAATTTAGGATAGATAGGACTTTTTTATATCTCTCTGCATCCCTTTATAGAGACAGTTTATAGAGTGGTACCTACCTATATTCGAGCGATCACGCATGGGCGGCTCTGAGCGTTTTATCGCCGTCGTCTCACATCCCCGACTGCGCAATAATTCTCTACCCTCATTTGCATTTCTTTATTGGATCGAGTGGAATCAAGAAAAATTCGCGCGCTTTAATTAAGATTGGTATGTTGGTAGTCCTGTTAATTTGTAAATTTTCCTATTAAAAAAAATATTCGGAGCCTCAGATACTTGAGCAATAAAAGAGAGATTACTTTTTACTGTTCATTTTGTTTCTTTAGTTGTGAAGTTGACTTGGACACGTTATCATTTCTTTTATCAAAAGAGAAATTTGGAGATGCCGGGGATCGAACCCGGGGCCTTTCACATGCAAAGCGAACGCTCTACCACTGAGCTACATCCCCGTTGTACTACGAAGTATCAAAGTAGGTATCCCATAAATTCTGTGTGCTAATTTTACTGTTTTTTAATAATAAAATAGTAGACATTTGTCTTATAGTCTACTCTATAAGTACAGTCATACATGGAGATGCCGGGGATTGAACCCGGGGCCTTTCACATGCAAAGCGAACGCTCTACCACTGAGCTACATCCCCTGGTAATAGAGCGTCAAAATATACCATCTTTTATAACGAAGAAGTCTTTCATATAAACCTTTATATTAAAACAATAGAAGTGATTATCGTGGTTGACTTTGCGCATTAGCTGAATAAACACATTATTTTGTATGGAAACTAGACCACTCATACGCATGATCAAAACACGCTCATCATATGCAAATGAGACAACGAACGAGGCATCAAAATTAATATATTACCTATTTATTTTGCACTTTTACTACCACCTTTTCTATAAATGATGCAATAAAGTGTTACTGATATGCTTTATTGTTAAATGAATGGAATATGTTAATTTCAAAAATTTTAATATCATCTTCGAAACTCAAAATGAACTGGCAAGAAAGATTTATAGTTCAATTGTGTGCAATTAATTCGCAATAAACAGTGCATTAAATCATGCTCAGTCAAGGGTCGGAGATGACATTCCTAATCCGCCATAAAAATATTCTCACGACCAAACGGGACTTAACCCTGTATAATTGTCTTTTGGCGGGAGTTTCAGCTTTTATTTTAATTTTTATTAACACCCGGTTTCTGAAAAGCATGTCAAAGACAGACATAGAAAAAAAATTTAGAAATATTTTTTTTCGAACTTTATGTTTAGACCACAGAAATAAAATTGGTTCAGATTAGTGTCGTCTTTATACTTGCTTATTTAAAAAGAAGCGGTGGTGACCGAGTGGTTAAGGCACCCGCCTGTGGCTGCAAAGTTCCCAGGTTCGAATCCTACCCGTGCTACATGAGTTTGTATACCAATCTGAGTCATATACCTATGTTAGTTTTCATCGACCACCACTTGCTTCCGGTGAAGGAAAACATCGTGAGGAAACCTGCACTCTGGTTGATGATTATCAGCTAGTGTGTGAAATGGAGAAGGCAATAGCAAACCACTCCATTAACATTGCCAAGAGAGTCGTTGTGTGTGTTTCATTCCATATAATGACCACGACCCTCAGTCATGAGGAAATAAGACTAAAGAGAGATTTAAAAAATAGTTTGACTGAAACCTCTAGGTAGTACAAGGGTACAAGACAGGTATAGTGTCTTTTCTTCATATTTTCAACCTCAAATCAATATGTGCCTTTATTTTATTAAAACATCTTATATAACAATTTCTTACAATTATGGTGTTTTAATGCATTTCTTACTAAGTTACCATTACCAACCATTACTAGAATGTTATAAAGTAGAGGGCTTTAAAACTGAAACACCTGCTGGTGAGTAAATGTAGGTTTACTTGGGTCTAGTTTGGATTATCACTCGACTGATATTTTTTAGTTTGAGAAGTTTCAGCTACCAGGCAAGCATGACATCGCCAGAGCTATACACAAGTAATTCAGTCACACGAGCGCGCTCGAACGTGACTCGCATGGGAACGCGAGAGATCTTCGGAACTCCGTGGTTAATGAGATCTGTTTTGTATGTTGATGTTTTTTCTTTCTCGATGGGAGAAAGTATCTACTGGCGTAAATTCAGCGGTATGTCGTGGTGAGTCCCATTGAATTTTTTCATCATTTCAGTTTCAGTGAAAAAAGTGTCATTCCATAACAGTCAATCATGGACAAAAAGACGCTTTTTTACCAGAGATCAGCTTAATCAGCTTCTCTGTATTTTAATAAATAGAAATAAAAAAACATGAAACCTTATAGTTTTTATGTCTTTGATATACCATAAACATAAAAATTATTGTAGGTATATGTCATTAAGTTATTAGTAATTTAATTACTGAGAAAACACGTAAGTATATAAACACTAATTTGAGTAGCACATAATCGAATGGATCTGAAGATGTTACTATGATCAAATCTCTCTCTCTCTCAGCCAAAAGACGTCCACTGCTGGACAAAGGCCTCCCCCAAGGATTTCCACAACGACCGGTCCTGCGCTGCCCGCGTGATCAAATACTAGAGTATATTTGCTATTTATTTTTCAGCATTATACAGCGGCAATTTCTTATACCTTTTAAATATCTATTCAACAAACCTAATCATAAAAATACAAAAGCCTATAGTAGTTAAATAAAATTCCCTCACCTTAGCATAAAATCCCTATATTCAAATTAAACCTGGTGCTATACACTGCTAAACCTATATGTTCGCAATATCCCCGGCGCTCACGTAGCAGCCACGTGGGCAGAATGCCGCCCGCCCTACGGCGCTGGGCGGACAATTAGCACAACTTTGAAGCGAACTGAAGTTGGTCTTGTAACGGTTGTCCACAATCATAGTGTGTTATTTGTTCACATAATGACATTTACATACGAGTATGTACTGTAAGCGCAGGACTGGTCGTTGTGGAAATCCTTGGAGGAGGCCTTTGTCCAGCTGTGGACGTCTTTCGGCTGAGAGAGAGATGTACTGTAAGTATCTGGAGTATTTCCTTTTTAAATTTCAAAATGTAAACAGTTCCGTGGGTTATTGTTGATTCGTCCCTATAGTTACTTCGGTACCTAAAACTGTCTGTAAGTCCGTCCCTCGTTGTTATTTTTATAGTAAACTAACTTTCGCCCGCGGCTTCGCCCGCGTGAAGAATTTCCCACGGGAACAGTGCTTTTTCCCGGGATGAAAGGTGTCTACGTCCAGGGAAGTACTTAGAAGTACTGAGAAGGTCGTAGGTACTCTATGTCCTTCTCAGTACTTCTAACTATGTGTATGCGAAATTTCAGCAAGATTGGTTCAATAGATAAAGCGTGAAGAGAAAACAAACAAATAAATAAACAAACTCACTTCCACATTTATAATATTAGTTAGGATTACATTATTTTTCCAGTAGACTACAAAAATCTATTACATCAGTCTATTTTATTACTTTCTGTAATCTTTTGCGTTAAAATGTAATAAAAATTGATATTTTACTTGACGGTACTTGCGGAAAAATAACATGGCGGTAGAAGAAGATTCAGCCGTGCGGACGGAGTAACTTGCTGAGTTAGTCACTCGGTGACCACGGTTCTCTGCAAGAACAACCGAAACGTCCGAGAAATTAACAGGTATATATGCTCGCGCCTTTATTATTTGTATAGTTTTATTTGCTCTCAATTGACATAAATAATGTAAGCTTATACTATCGCGATGCTAATCCTGAAATAATTTCTAGCTTTTCGCATAATGACATCTGACTGACTCCTTCATAAGATCTTGCACGTCCCATCGCCCATTAAAACTAGTCAATTAACCATTAGTTTAACCGTAAAACAAGCGAAGACCGGAATACATCCAGCCGGTCATAAACCGGGCGGTCACGTGCCGGCATCGATCCGGGGCATTCCGGGGCATCTGCGCACGTGACTGGCCCCGGGTATTTCGGGCACATTTTAGCTCAGGTGCCCGCCGTTAAAATATTGTTTAGTGTTTGTTCTTCGCTTAGTTTTGTTTTATTATTGGCACTGGAATTGAGTTTCCTACCTACCATTTTATTTAATTATGTTGTTCCTTGGGGCCTGTGTCAGTTTGCCTCATTCAATTCGTCACGTATTGTAGTTCCATGCATTGAAAGTTAATTCATTACACAAACTCCCTACATTGTTTCAGTTTAAGTACGACGACGCCATATTGTGGGATTGTGGTACAAATATTAGTAGTCTTTATTCCATCAAAAAGAGTCTTCGTTACAATGAATCGATTTGTAATTTGCAATCTCCTTTTAGGTGCAAGGATATTTCACTTTTTCATAACAATAAAATTAGTTAAATAATAAAACAAATGAAGACTGGGGGGTTAAACAGCCACCTTGATGAATCGGAATATTAGTCGGGGCTGTGAATTTTCAGTTGTATGGAGGTGGTCACATTAAATCCTACGATGGTGATTTTTATAAACTACATAGATTATGATATTACAACTGCAAATTTAAGTGTAAAAAAAAATCACCACCGCCTTTTTTTTTAAACGCTATTATAAGACTCATATTGTTATAACTCTCAAACAAAAAATCCTATCAGGGTGATTTTTTGTTACATGTTTCCTTACGAATAATCAAAGCTTGATTTAAAAAATCACCAATAAATAAAAATCCGAAATGGATTTTTTAATGAATTGTAATTTTTATACTTTAAAAACATCCTGTACAAAAACAAAAAATCCAACAATGGTGAATTTTATATATAACTCGTATACTATTGTAATGAACCATATCCTTAATTTTTATAAGGGTGACTACAACAGTTTTTTTTTTATTAACTTTTAATTTTTTTTTTTAATTCTACAGTCGAGAAAATTGTATATTCGTACGTAATATGAATGAATAATTCATATTACGTCTTATTCTTATCTTAATTTTAAAAAACGACTCATGTTTATGAACCCGATTTCCTGTAATTAAATAAAAACCATATTGACATTTATAACGTTAAAAATACATTTTATGACTAGAAAGCCTTATTATAAACCGGCCAACTTTTATTTACAGGTAAATGAAGTCTTATTATTTAATTGTGAACAGTAATCTCTATTGTAAACTTTTTTGTTTACGAGCAATTCAGTATAGTTTATTTACCCCTCCCATTTCATATCGGATCATCAAAATTTTTTTTTTATATAAGGATGTCTAAAAACATCAAAATAATGTTTAGTATAAGAATCATGGTTGTAGGAATTTGTCGGTAAAAAAAAATTAAATGCCCCGCCTATATGGTCAATTTCTTTCCTAAATATTTCAAAATGAACCTTTAAGACGGTTAAATAAGGTTCATTTTTAAATATTTAGGAAATGAGAAATGGATCATATACCGATTCATAGTGGCTGTTTAACCCCCTGATCCTTTTTTTAAACATTTTTTCCATCGCGTAATTCATACACCAAATTGTTGGAACGGCGTTTCTACCGCATTAGGGGGCACTATCACCTACTTAGGGCGGGGTGGGGGTGGTAATGAAATAAAAAATAACCCGCCCCCCCATTTACCTGGGCGCGTGACCTGCATAACAACGGGCCTTGCACACCAGCTTCTAAGGTCCTTTCTGAAATCTGTTCATCATGATAACGTAGAAAGTGTTAAAAAAATGTATATCTGTCTACAGCTATCTAGCCTAATATGATAAAAATATTGACAATAACACTTTACAATACAGTTTGGAACAAGCATCAGTTGCATTGCAATTTTTTTATTCCTTACAGTAACTGTCGAAGTACTTCTCTCTCTCAGCCGAAAGACGTCCACTGCTGGACAAAGGCCTCCCCAAGGATTTCCATAACGACCGGTCCTGCGCTGCCCGCATCCATGCGCATCCCGCGACCTTCACCAGGTCGTCGGTCCACCGAGTGGGAGGCCTGCCAACACTACGTTTTCCGGTTCGTGGTCGCCACTCGAGAACTTTTCTGCCCCAACGGCTATCTGTTTTACGAGCTATGTGCCCCGCCCACTGCCACTTAAGTTTCGCGATTCTGCGGGCTATGTCGGTTACTTTAGTTCTTCTACGGATCTCCTCATTTCTGATTCGATCACGCAGAGAAACTCCGAGCATAGCGCGCTCCATCGCCCTTTGGGTGACCTTGAGCCTTCTTATGAGGCCCATAGTAAGCGACCACGTCTCTGTTCCGTATGTCATTACTGGCAACACACACTGGTCAAAGACCTTAGTCTTGAGACACTGCGGTATTTTGGACGAGAAGATATCGCGAAACTTCCCGAACGCTGCCCAGCCGAGTTGGATTCGACGGTTGACCTCTTTCTCGAAGTTGGACTTGCCTAACTGAACTGTTTGTCCCAAGTATAGATAATTGTCGACAACTTCGAGTGTAGAGTCTCCAACCTTCAGAGGAGTGGGTGCGACACGGATATTAAACATAATTTTCGTCTTGTCCATGTTCATTTTTAGACCCACTTGTTGAGAGGCTCTACAGAGGCCATCGAGCATTGTGCCTAGGTCTTCCAAGGTCTCAGCCATGACTACGATATCGTCAGCGAATCGAAGGTGAGTGAGGTACTCGCCGTTGATATTGATGCCGAGTCCGCTCCAGTCCAGAAGCTTGAAAACATCTTCCAGGGCGGCGGTGAACAGTTTCGGAGATATCTCGTCTCCCTGTCTCACCCCTCGCTGCAACTGGATAGGTTTGGAGCCTTGATCCTGGAGACGGACCGACATGGTGGCGTTTTCGTACAAACACTTCAGCGCTTCGATATATCGATAGTCAATTTGGCACCGTTGGAGAGACTGTAGCACAGCCCAGGTCTCGATCGAATCGAAGGCTTTCTCGTAGTCCACAAACGCCAAGCATAATGGCTGATTATACTCCTCAGTCTTCTGTATAATCTGCCGCAGCGTATGTATGTGGTCTACGGTACTAAAGCCTTTTCGGAAACCGGCTTGTTCGGGAGGCTGGAAGTCGTCAAACCTGCGAGCGAGACGATTCGTAATGACTCTCGAAAACAGTTTGTAGACATGGCTCAGAAGTGAGATAGGCCTATAATTATTCAATAGGGTTTTGTCACCTTTTTTGAAGAAAAGTACCACCACACTTCTGTGCCATGCCGTAGGCGTTTGTCCCTCGAGTATGACGGAATCAAATAGCTTCTGAAGAGCTCTTAATACCGGCGTTCCACCTGCTTTCAGAAGCTCAGCCGTGATTCCATCATCACCCGGTGCCTTACTGTTTTTTAACTGTTTGAGAGCCATTCTAATCTCATAAAGGCTGACGTCCGGGATATCTTCGGTGTAGTGTCGGGTCAATCTGGCTCTTGGATCTTTAGCCAGATTACTGACAGGTGCGCATACGCTGGTGTATAATTGTCCGTAGAACTTCTCAACCTCTTCCAACAGCTCTGGCTTCGACGAAATGATTCTGCCATCCTCAGTCTTCAGCTTGGTCAGTTGGCTTTGACCAACAGACAGATCCCTTGCAAACACTTTTGAGCCCTTATTTCGCTTGATCGCCTCTTCAATACGGTCAGTATTGAATTGGCGTAAATCACGAGTTAAGGACTTGGAGATCTGTCTGTTTAGACGCCGATACTGAGCAGCATCGTCAGAGGACTGCAGAACCAAGTTTCGTCTTTCTTCCATGAGTTTGTTGGTGAGGTCTGAGATCTTTTTGGTTCCTTTTGAACGGCGGGTTTTGAAAGCCTTAGACCCAGCTGTTTGGACAATTTGCACAAACCTGTCATTATAATCGTCCAGATTTTCGCAGTCTCCCAGGCATTCGAAGCGATTCTGCAATTCGAGCTGAAAGCTCTCGGGGTTTTGGAGCTGGATAGGCGCTGGTCGGAGCGTAGACTTCATCAGTCGACACCTTTCGAGTTTTATTCTAAGATTCAATGTGCCTCTTACCAATCGGTGATCGCTTCCTGTTTTTACGGCATTGATCACAGAGACATCATTGAATATGTGCCTCTTCGTCGACAAGATGAAGTCAATCTCATTTTTTGTAACGCCATTAGGATGCAACCATGTCCACTTTCGCTGTTTTGGCTTTTTGAAGAAGGAGTTCATCATAAAGAGGCCCTCCTTTGTCGTGTATAAAAAATAAAAAAAAATAAAAGATGAGTGTGTTGTTGCGGTCGCCATTGTCGTGTATAAAAAATAAAAAAAAATAAAAAAGTGTATTGTTGGTGCGGTGTGCGCAGGGGTCTCCAACTATTTGAAGCGAAGACGGGCAATATCCCTGCGCAGTGCGATTATACACGAACACTTACTTTATAGAGAGCCGGATGTAATGCTCAGGATAGAGCCTCGTACTTTTGAAGTACAAGGACCTCTTGTCTATTAAGCCTTAAGTTCTGGGAGTCATGGGCAGGGTGATATCATTAATACAATATGGTTGGGATAGAATATAGCATTTTATTCCATAGGCACAATAGCCGCTGAAGGCGGGCAGTTATACTAATACCAAAATCTGTTAAGTCTTTGCCGCAATAGAAAATTAAAATTAACATAAACCAAATATAAGGTACTCTGGCCAGGTCCGTACACAAACGTCTGTGCGCACTTAGAACGTTGTCCCGTTCACCATTATGATCCGTTGGGTTCGAGCACTGGTGCTGGTCGCGTCATCAAAGCGGCGCGGCGCTCCTGCGACGCTCCGTTGTATGCGAGGTAATAGACGCTGGCTGGACCTTCCGAGGTTTGCGCTGAGCCACTACAGGGACATCGGATCGGAGGCGGCGATGCGGCCTTTGGAAATAAGGTTAGGATCCGTGTGTTGCGCCTTGGGGTCGCCGACGACGGGGCCTGCGCCGTGGCATGCGGTCCACGGTCCGGGGAAACCGCACCCTCTGGCGATGGGGGGACACTCCAGGAAGCGTCAATTCATATGGCCGGGCGGGCACGTGGACCTCAACAGCTCATGTTCCCGACAACTTCGTGGCGGCGAATATCCCCTGTGTCCTTGCGCGTATCGCGGATTTTAAAGCTAAAGGTTAAACTATAGTCCCATGACGGGAAGCCGAGGGCGGCGAAAGTGAAAAAACCCCAAAAATTTAATGATTTTGCTCAAGCCATGTTAGTCGTGGCGCCTATCCAGGAAGAGAGAGAATCGACTCGACTCGATTTGACATTCCATTTTGTCGCGCTCCGTTTCGCTTAATTCGAACGCACATCAAACCAACTTTTAAATATTCTTTAAAAGAACTAATGTTTAAATAAGGTATTTATTCGTTGAATATTATAATAATCTAAGTCGACGATATTAAAGGAGAATAATTAAAATTCTACAACAATCCTACCATGATTTCTTATTTTTTTATGATAAGAAAGGTTTGTTAGGACCCAAGACGGAACGTGTGTCACCAGCTGTCAATGTCAGACGTCCAACTCTGCAGATTTTGTTGACAGTCTAATTTAATCATGGAATGTTTTGTTATGAATGTTTAGTTTTCAATATAATTCCGTAAGTACACAAAATCGCATCGAGTTATTGCTACCAATGGTTTCGGCGTGACTCAAAGAACGTTTTGATGTGCGGGTCTCCCTGTTTTCTTAATAAGTATTGTAAAAACAACATATGAAGTTTGTGTACCGGTGTGTCACTTTCCCATTCAATTTGTCTGGAAACTAATGGATTTGAATGCCTGCTATTGTGGTGCGTCGAGAGCCTATCATGCAGGTAATACGCCACAGGAATAATATCCCAATATATCAACTATTTCACCTAAAATGTGACATGCAAGGTAGACCAGTTAGAAGTTCAAAATAATTCTGTAGTTATCACTACAATACCCCCCTTTTCGGCAAAGAGGTTAAGTCGTACTTAGCCGAAACAGCCGGGGTAACCGGAGAAAACATTCACCTATCCTACAGCAATATATTTCTAAATATAAAACTATCAGCTATATATGAAACTAACTCATGCTATTTCATATATTAAACTAAAATGTATGTTCTAGAGTTCTAAAACTAACTCAATTTATGTTGAGTGTCAGGAATACAGCGTCTGGCCAGACCGCTGCAATTTCCCTGCATTAAAAAAATCATACTTGGATTTCTAATGAGATAATCGCAAGTAGCATACTAATAATAAAGAATTATCTTAAGTAATATAGTTCTTACTTATGTATAATAAGAAAAACTATTTGAAATTTAATTAAAGTATAGTAATCTAGCATTCCTACATAATGTACTAGTTAGTAATTAAATTGTAAACCTAATAAAGTCTTTAAACTAATGGAGAGCTCTCACATAAATTGACATTTAAAATGTATAGCCGTTGGGCTGACATTGTATAAGGGAAAAAACTTATTTTCCTTTTTTTCTCAAAAATTAAGGAGTATTAATCCATATCCTTATGTTTACTCTGGCGCCTAGAGTGTGTAGTTACAAAAGAAATTGGTTTTCATGAAAACGCTTGACAAAAAAATTTCACATGTGAGTCATGTCATATGTGAAAAATGAGGCCTCTAATTGGTTATACCAATCCAAAATAACAAAGTTCAAGATAAGAAAGTTGCTAGCTAGGGGACACACCTTGTGAGACTTTTATTATGTCCTTGACATGATATTTTCCAACTTTACCGGTTTCTATCTCCTGAAGGTCGTAAACAACATCCGAATGCTTCCTGACAACTTTACATTTCACAAAGCGCGGTGCTAGTTTAGCGGAGAAAAAGTGAGCTGCGTTTGATTGTACAAAGTTACGCCTCCATACGATATCATCTACGCTTAACCGAAGTTGTTTACGGCGTAGGTTGTATCGTCCCGCGTTTTGTTTGTACGCTTTGGTCAATGCGTCGGTAACTTTTTGGAAGATGTCTGCCATCTCATTGAGAGCCGTGGCTTTTTCGGAACGACTGGACATTTGAAGGTCATCTAACGAATTTGGAATGCCGCCTCTTACTGAATGCAACATGCCATCCGTCATCATCTCCCGACCTTTAGCCAATAAAAATGGTGTGTGCCCAGTGGCAACATTGATAGTGCTATTCAAAGATAGCTGGATTTGAGGTAGGTACTTAGACCAGTTTCTTTGATCTTCTCCTACTAAAATAGCTAGGCAGGTTTCTATAGTTTGGTTAAAGCGTTCCACAGTGTTGGACTGAGGCGCGTAGTACGCATTGTAAAATATTTTTGGTATCGAATGGCTCGCACAAAAATCTTTAAATTGTTTGCTCTGAAATACAGTTGCATTGTCGCAAATTATAACACATGGAATTCCCTCTTTATATAGGATTTCCTGTTCAATAAATGATGTTATTGTTTTGGCAGTAGCGGTTCTAAGTGGGTGAATCCAACAATATTTAGTAAATATATCGACTATGGACAGTATGTAGATGTGACCAGAATAAGATTTTACTAATGGACCAATTAGGTCAATGGACAAAGTATGCATCGGTTTGTTGACGCATTTCTGGTTTGTCATGTGTCCATGTGGAGGTTGGTTGGAGTGTTTATAAGCTTTACACTTCTCACACGTGGCCACATAATTCTTCACATCTTCGTACATGCCTTTCCAATAATAATTTTCTTTAATTTTAGACAAAGTTTTAAATGTACCAGGATGGACTGCATGTTTTTCATGATTCTCTTTGATGCATTCCTGTACTAGTTCTCTAGGTAATACAATTTTCCAATCGTTATCCGATTGTAGATTTGAATTTGGTTTGGAATATCTGAATAACACTTTATCTTTAATTTGATAATTTCTATGATACGTCGGGTTTAACTGAACGTTTCTAAATAACGTATTATACCAATCATCTTTAGAATTGCAACCGCCATCAAATATAACTGCCTCAATACGGGACAGTACGTCTGGTACTACGTGCATAGAACCTTTTTTATGCCTTATTTCAAAATCAAAACAAGATAATTGCATTGCCCATCGTGCTAATCGACCTGATGGGTTGGTTAGTGTCTTGAGCCATTTCAAAGACATATGATCTGTCACTACTATAAAACGACTCCCTTCTATATAAGGTCTAAAATGGTTTATTGAATCCACTAGGGCGAGTAATTCGCGTTCGGTTGTGCTGTAATTTCGTTCTGTTTTCGAAAGCAACCTGGAATAAAAAGCTATAGGGTGTTCTATAGCATCGATTTCCTGGACAAGCACGCTACCAATACCGACGCTTGATGCGTCTGAATGAATTTGAAACGGTTTGGAAAAATCGGGGCAAGCGAGCACGGGAGCCTGAGTCAGAGCTTCTTTGAGCGCTAGGAAAGACCTTTCTGCTTCTTCTGACCAGTCTACCGTATCTCTGCCTTTTTTCTTGCCTATCAGAACCGTCATTGGTGCTATAATAGTTGAAAAATTTGCTACGAATCTTCGGTAGTACGAACAAAGCCCTATAAACGCTCGCAATTGCTTAGCGGTTGTGGGACGTGGAAAATTTCTGATACACTCTAGTTTTTGTGGATCTGTCAATAAACCTTGTGAGCCGACTACGTAGCCTAAATATTTGAGCTCAGACTTACAAAACTCACATTTGCTAAAATTTATAGTTAAACCTGCCTTGCTTAAAGCTTCAAAAACCTCGTTTAAAATGGCGTATGCTCTTCGAACGAGCTAGTGGCTATGAGAAGGTCATCACAGTAAGCGAATATCTTCTCACCAAATTTGTTATGGAAAAGAGAATCAACCAATCGCTGTAATTCGCAGCCAGCGTTCGATATGCCGAACGGGACACGTTTAAATTCAAACAAACCACGATTGGGTACCACGAATGCGGATTTTTGGCATGATGTGCCGGAACCGTCTTCATTATCAGTATCGCATAATGACATTTGCCAGTAGGCTGCTGATAAATCAATGGAACTTAAATAACGAGTACCACGCAAATTATCTAAAATTGAACTGATATATGGCACAGGATATGAGTCTTTAATTGTGACGTCATTAAGTTTCCTAGCGTCTAAGCAAAATCTCCATGAACCATCTTTTTTTGGGGTCATGACAACGGGGTTTGACCATGGGGATTTAGATGGTGCTATTACACCAAGTTGAAGCATCCGGTCTACTTCTTCATTTAAGGCTTTTAATTTGACCGGTGACAGAGGGTAATACCTTTGTTTTATTGGTTGCCCCGTTGTTTTGATCCTATGTTCAACTAGAGATGTCCTACCTAGGCCTCGCTCCTCTGTACTAATAGATTTAAACTTTTGTATAACTTTGTCTAGTTGGACTGACTCTAGGGGAGAGAGGTCATGTTTTGGTACTATGGTGCATATTGTTTTGTTCGGTTCCGGCCTGACAACTGGTTGTCCATATGAAATATTTAAATCCTCTAAACTTGGTAATTGTATTAAATCTAACGTTATAATAGAATCCATGCCAAAAATAAAATTATTAGAAATTGCTGGAATTACCATAAACATAATATTATAAGTATTACCTCTGAAATTGACTGGTAGCAGGATTTTACCTTTTACCTCAACAACAGAACGGTTTGCACAAGTTGCTGTGGAAGAATAATCCAATAATTTAAATCCTAGGCTCAAAAAATGTTTATGATAATTGTTTCCTATTATACTAAAATTAGCACCAGAATCCATTAAACCTGTGTAAGGTTTTCCTTTAATTTTAAAATCTATAAAAATTCTATTGTCACTGTTGACTGTTTCTATACCAGGAGTCACAGCGCCTAAGTATGGAATATTTGATATTTTTTGTGTGGCTCCTGGTCTAACTAGTTTTTTTTACTATTGTTTGTTTCCGGTGATGATACATCCCTATCTCCATCATTACATTTAGAGCAAGTGCTTGTTAGCACGCCTTTTTGACCACACCGGAAACAGACAATGCCTGGTATAGTGCGACATTGTTTATATGAATGCCCAAATTTTTTACATTTGTTACAAATTAATTTATTTTCTAATTGTTTATTGTTAATGTTTCTATTATAATTTTGTTTATGTTTATTATCATTAAAGTTTGTTGTATTGTGTAATTTAACTGTATTTATTTGTTTTGATTGTTTTGAATTTTTGGAATCGCTAGCTGTGTTAGTGAAACCTGAGTATGCCTCAAAACGTTTGCCAATATCAATAAGATTCTGGATACTATTAGAATTGTCAACAGCCAACAAGTGTCCATATGATGGTAAGATGTTGTGTTTTATTATTTCTAATAAAGTTGTTTCTGTTAATTTGTTTGTTAGCCGCGCATTCATGGTTTGCATTTCCAAAATATAAAAGTGTAAGGATTGGCCTGACGATTGTCGATGTTCACGGATTGACTTTTCTAATTTAAAGTCATTATCAATTGCCGTGAAAAATGACTTAAAATTATCTTCTAATTCTGACAATGTAGAAATTCCATCACGTATATGTCTGTAATAATCTAAAGCTTTGCCACTAAGTAAGTCAGAAAAACATTTCAGTACTTTCTGTTCTGAAGTATTTCGACTACGCCTAAAATCATCAATTCTAAGAAAAAATACTGTGACGTCTGAGTCACCAGAAAATTTTAAATTCCACGACCTCAAATGGTCCTCCTTTAATATGTGAATAACGCGTTCGTCATCTTCCCTAGTCTCCGTAACATAGGTAGTCCTACCCATTGAGTTGGCTTGACGTACTAAACCGGGAGCTCCTAGTTGAGACAATGTGGGTTGTAACGCTTTAAGTGTGGAAGGGCCGGGTGGGTGGGTGTCAATTGCACCTCCCCGTGGTCGTGTATTAACAAATGAGGAAGTAGTAGTGGTAGGTGGTTTGTTTGCCTCCCCACTTACTTCGTGATATTGCTCTTCCCTTTCGCCGTCCGACATGTTGACAAAAATGTGAGGTTATATGTGTCAGGGTATGTAATAGGTTATAATAATTGATAAATTTTCTAAATAGATACAGGTTACTACTCCCTGTCAATAAATATAAATTAGCTCTCAAATTGAGATTAAATAGGAATTATGGCTGAGCGCTATGCTTTTTATTCATAGCGAAGCCCAAATAAAATATTAATTATTATATTATAATTATAATGTTATTTAGTAATATTATAATAATTACTATGAATTGTATTAAATGTATGCTTACAACCCTGTCGCATATAAGCCTAACATACACTAAGTATAATAACTTTACAGTCAATGATATCACCAAAATTTCAAAATAACAAGTGAGCGAGTTTAAAAAATTTAAAAACTATTTTTTAGAAAAAACTGCCACTCTCACAGGACTCAAAGGCTCAAAAATATAGTAGTTCGGGCGCCATAGTCGTGTATAAAAAATAAAAAAAAATAAGAAGTGTGTTGTTGGTGCGGTGCGCAGGGGTCTTCAGCTATTTGAAGCGAAGACGGGCAATATCCCTGCGCAGTGCGATTATACACGAACACTTACTTTATAGAGAGCCGGATGTAATGCTCAGGATAGAGCCTCGTACTTTTGAAGTACAAGGACCTCTTGTCTATTAAGCCTTAAGTTCTGGGAGTCATGGGCAGGGTGATATCATTAATACAATATGGTTGGGATAGAATATAGCATTTTATTCCATAGGCACAATAGCCGCTGAAGGCGGGCAGTTATACTAATACCAAAATCTGTTAAGTCTTTGCCGCAATAGAAAATTAAAATTAACATAAACCAAATATAGGGTACCTGGCCAGGTCCGTACACAAACGTCTGTGCGCACTTAGAACGTTGTCCCGTTCACCATTATGATCCGTTGGGTTCGAGCACTGGTGCTGGTCGCGTCATCAAAGCGGCGCGGCGCTCCTGCGACGCTCCGTTGTATGCGAGGTAATAGACGCTGGCTGGACCTTCCGAGGTTTGCGCTGAGCCACTACAGGGACATCGGATCGGAGGCGGCGATGCGGCCTTTGGAAATAAGGTTAGGATCCGTGTGTTGCGCCTTGGGGTCGCCGACGACGGGGCCTGCGCCGTGGCATGCGGTCCACGGTCCGGGGAAACCGCACCCTCTGGCGATGGGGGGACACTCCAGGAAGCGTCAATTCATATGGCCGGGCGGGCACGTGGACCTCAACAGCTCATGTTCCCGACAACTTCGTGGCGGCGAATATCCCCTGTGTCCTTGCGCGTATCGCGGATTTTAAAGCTAAAGGTTAAACTATAGTCCCATGACGGGAAGCCGAGGGCGGCGAAAGTGAAAAAACCCCAAAAAATTAATGATTTTGCTCAAGCCATGTTAGTCGTGGCGCCTACCCAGGAAGAGAGAATCGACTCGACTCGATTTGACATTCCATTTTGTCGCGCTCCGTTTCGCTTAATTCGAACGCACATCAAACCAACTTTTAAATATTCTTTAAAAGAACTAATGTTTAAATAAGGTATTTATTCGTTGAATATTATAATAATCTAAGTCGACGATATTAAAGGAGAATAATTAAAATTCTACAACAATCCTACCATGATTTCTTATTTTTTTATGATAAGAAAGGTTTGTTAGGACCCAAGACGGAACGTGTGTCACCAGCTGTCAATGTCAGACGTCCAACTCTGCAGATTTTGTTGACAGTCTAATTTAATCATGGAATGTCCCGCTATGAATGTTTAGTTTTCAATATAATTCCGTAAGTACACAAAATCGCATCGAGTTATTGCTACCAATGGTTTCGGCGTGACTCAAAGAACGTTTTGATGTGCGGGTCTCCCTGTTTTCTTAATAAGTATTGTAAAAACAACATATGAAGTTTGTGTACCGGTGTGTCACTTTCCCATTCAATTTGTCTGGAAACTAATGGATTTGAATGCCTGCTATTGTGGTGCGTCGAGAGCCTATCATGCAGGTAATACGCCACAGGAATAATATCCCAATATATCAACTATTTCACCTAAAATATGACATGCAAGGTTAACCAGTTAGAAGTTCAAAATAATTCTGTAGTTATCACTACACCTCTCCATAAAGCCGGCCAGCAGATGACCACGTGCATTCCTCCTTCCATATCCAAAATTCCCCACCCTCAGCTCATCATCGCTTCGTTTGCCCAGTTTCGCGTTAAAGTCCCCCATCACAACGGTATAGTGGGCCTGGGAGCTATGTATGGCTCTAGAAATATCCTCATACATAGTCTCTACATCGTCGTCGGAGCGATATGAGGGCGGTGCGTATACTTGTATTACCTTCAACGAATACCGTTTGGTAATTCTGAGTACAAGGTACGCTACCCTCGCCGAAACACTCTCGACCTGGACCACGTTGTTGACGAGGGACCTGTGGACGATAAACCCGACACCACCCTGGGACAGTTGGTCGCCCTCCCGGAAATAGAGCAGGTTTCCGGACTTGAGGATCATGGTGTCCTCCCCCTCTCTTCGGACTTCACATAATCCTACAATATCCCATCGTAACCTGCTCAATTCTTCCTCCAGTTCAGCGAGCTTCTCGTCGGTCCGCAGTGTGCACGTGTTATATGTTGCCAGGGCCAAAGGTCGTCGGGGTTGGTAGCCTGGCATCTGCCGGGGATTCTTAGCACCCCCTGCCCCGCCGTTACCGTGACCGCTACCAGAGTCCGGGATAGCGGGGCCGCCGGGGACTAGGGGCCGTGTTATGGGTGTAACAACCATAGGGGGTTTTGCCGTAATCGCCACGCTTGGCAGGCGGGTTGGCGATCGCAGTGTGATGTCATAGTACGCGGAAGGATGCTGCTGCCCATCCTCCGGTGTTTTAGATCCCTTAGTCGCCTCTTACGACACCCACGGGAAGAGATGGGTTGGTGCTATTCTAGGGCCACACCACAGGCCGCTTAAGCCGCCGAAGTACTTAGTTGGGTGGAATATAACACTCCAGACAGGCAAAGATAAAGATGGTTATAAAAAAATAATAGGTACCTTCTTCCTTTTAAGATTATTATAGAAAATCATAGTTTTACCTTTCAAAAGGAAAACTCAAAGCGCGAAGCATTTTTACCCAGCTGCAAGGAAAGGATGTTTTTTAGAGTTCATGTGATAACATTGAAGCGGTAGTGGCCGAGTGGTAGTGCGCCCGCCTGTGGATGCAAAATCCCAGGTTCGAATCCTGCCCGGGCTACATGTGTTTGTATACCAATCTGACTCATGTTAGTTTTCATCGATCACCACTTGCTTCCGGTGAAGGAAAACATTGTGAGGAAACCTGCGCTCTGGTTGATGATTTTCAGCTAGTGTGTGAAATGGAGAAGGCAATGGCAAACCACTCCATTAAAATTGCCAAGAGAGTTGGTGTGTATGTTTCATTCCATATAATGACCACGACCCTCAGTCATGAGGAAATACGACAAAAAAGAGAGTGATAACATTATTTCTTGATTTTTTTATTTACAACCTTATCTAGATGCCAAAGATTATTTAGTAAGTACATAAATCTAAAAATAAATATAAAGAAAAAACATATCTCAAAATGAATGTCACTCCCTAAAGAATAATTGAAACGGCAGCGGTGAGCGCAAATTGTTTTTGTTAGGGGACAGTGGGCAGTTTTTTGCGGACAGATATTAAAAAGGCGACGCTGTAAGTAGTTTACGATTGGGATCGTGACGTGCGCCTGGACATCGATGTTGGGCCACGAAACAGACGGAAAATATCTATGTTAACGACAAATTTAGGTGTTCGAGCCTTCGCTTGAACCATTTGAGATGACGCTTACGTTGTGACATAGTACACACCCTACTTACCCAGTGTTGAGTACAAGAGACAACGCATATTGCTGTCTCTTTCTCTCCGTGTGAGCAGCGCGCGGCTGGCGGGGAGGAGACCGACGCCGCGATCTGGTATCAGTACGCTTGGAAACGTTGAACGGTGCACACGTTTACAAAGTTATTATTTTCAAGAAAATATTCGGGGTTTAAATCGTGAGTATTTTTTGTAAATACAATTATTTTATTTTTCCGCTCGGCGCCCTTGGCCCAGCGACGTCCTTTTCCCTTCGTCAAGGGAAACACGCTAAGACGACACGTCGACTCACGTTACGCTCAGGCGATTCTGTCGCCCCACCAAGCGCGACGCCATGTCGCCCGACTGTGTCGTCTCAACCAGACGATGCCGTCGTCTCACTCAGGCGACACGATGTCACCCCAACAAGACGACGTGAAGCCGTCTCATCGAGACAACACAGGGCCGCCTCGCCCAAACGTCATCTCATCCAGATGACGCTGTCGTCTCATTCAGACGACGTCTTTTTGCTTTTGCATTACAAAGACAATTTAATTTACTTATTGTATTTTGTTTCTGAATCTACATCAACCCCTCCTGTTGGTTACAGAACATGGCCAAAACCACTTTGGGTGAGTTAGCTGCCAGACCCTTCCCGATTGGTGACGAAGATGCATTCACCGACGTGATAAAGTCTCTCGACGAGAATTTCCCAGAGGATTGGCGCAACTGGGAGGTAGCTGATCTCTCCTTCAAAGACCTATTTGGTGAAGACTCTCTAACAAGTTTAGATTGCAAAATAAAGGTTTGCTGTTCCGACCACAAGCTTAGCCAAGGCATTTAATCCCGACTGCAAATCCTTACCCGAAAGGAAGTACAGAAGCATTCGGTGTAAGCTCTTAAACTGGTCGTTAGGTCGCGCCTTGATATACACCCCTCAACATTATTCTGAGACCCTCTATGGATCTGGAGAACATTATCGACACTTCAGGGAAGCTGTCAGCGCAATAAAACCAAAATTAATCACTAGACGGTGCGCATCGGCTGAATTGAGAGATTCGAGCGTCGAACTGCTATCCTCACCTCCCTCTTCACGAACCGAGATTCAAGTGGACCCGGAAGTCTCGTTACGAAAGAGAAAATCCTGTCAGTCAACATTAAACGAAGATGCTCCACCTGCAAAACAAAAGACAACTTCGCGAGTCTTAGACAACAGTGAACACCTTCTCGCATCTGCTCTTAATCAGCAGTTGGAAATGTTTAGCCAGCTAATCAGGTCTCAACAAGACCAGAATAAAAAACTCGATGAGATTTGTGCCTCGGCATTCAGGAGAGACCTTCACGACTCGACACCAAGAATGGGACCCGGGCCCGCAAATCAGGATTTACTCAATTCTTCATTCGATTCCTTACCAGACAGCACCCAATCCAATGATGAAGTCGAGGACGAAATCGAAGGCTCAACAACATTAATCAACATTCCTGAAGCCGAGCCCTGTTCAAAGCGCGAAATTGAACTCAGACAAAAGATAAGCGAGGCGCAGAGAGAATTGGTTAATTTGCAAAACGAAAAGGCAGAAACGTTGAATTTTGAACCAAACACCGTTGAAGGTGACCCAAAAATAACCAAGGCTGATCCATATTTTGTTGCTCAGGGTGTCCACTGCCAGCGGTTTGGCCAGGAGGGATGGAAGAACATAAGATACAGCGAAAAACAAAAGCAATATCAAGCGACACCAGCTTTCCATGCTCTCAAGGTTAACAATATATTAGCTAGCGTCTCACCAACCTGGAAATCGGCAACAACACTCGAGAAGTTTGATACGGTGTTAGGAGCAATTACACATGGCCTTCTGCAACAGAGAAAACATTTCCAGGATCTCCTTAATGGGTTGCCTCTCGAAGTTCAGAACACAGTTGCGCGTGACTTTGGGACCTCAAATTACAAAGCAAATGCTGACTCCCTTTTACAATACGTTTGTGGTCGCAGAGCCGAAGTCATAGAGCAAAGAAGAGCAGTCTATAAGGTACCCAACAAAACACTTAACGACGTCTTGCATAACATACCGCCCTCAGAGACGCACCTGTTTTGCGACAACCAGTTGACACAAGCAATAAAAGACTGTTCTACTGGAGATATTCTCGGCGAAGAAGACGCGACGGCCAGACAAAAACAGGGAGCGGCCGCTACCATCATATAACGCGTCGAAATCACATGGTTACAGGAAATTCAACAAATCAGGGAATGAAACCGGACGGGGATCATCATCAAAACAACAATCTCACCCCAAACAGCAACAGCCTCAGCAGCAACAACAGCAGTATAAGAAAAAATGGGGAGGGGACAACAAGAGGAAGTGACTCCTTCAGAGCTGGGTGCCTCCAATATTATGTTCGAAAATGGAAATCTGCACCCAAGCTCATAAAAAACTTTATCACAGGCTACAGAATTCCTTTCTCAACAAAACCTCCTTTAAAAAAATTCACGTTCCGAAACATCAAGAGATTTCGGACAAAGATACATCCAGAAATGTCGGAACAAATTCAAGGCCTTCTGAAATTGCGAGCCATCGAAGAAAGCCCATACAAAAGCGGATTTTTATCGGAAATGTTCTTGAGAAAGAAGAACGATGGGACCTTCCGACCCATATTCAATTTGAAAGGTTTGAATCACCACGTAATAGCACCCAAATTCCGTCTTCTAAATCATTTAAAACTTCCATCACTACTAGACAAAAACGATTTCATGATGAAACTAGACATATCGCAAGCATATTTTCACTTACCGATAACACCCAGTCATCGCCGATTCTTGTCCCTCAGCTATCAAGGTATGGTTTACCAAATGACATGCCTCCCCTTCGGCCTGTCGAGCGCTCCAGCAGCATTCGCCAAGGTAACGAATTGGATCGCCCATATGATCAGGATGAAAGGCATCCGTGTAGTAGTTTATTTGGACGACTTTTTGTTAATTCACAAGGATCCCAAAACTCTACAAGATCAAGCTGCTTACGTCACCAAATTCTTGACAGAACTTGGATGGATCGTAAACCGGAGCAAGTCATCCACAACAGCCTCAAGGAGGTTGGAATATCTCGGTGTCATTTGGGACACAAAGGAAAACTGCAAATCCCTGTCAGAGGAAAAGACGCTAGCCATTGTACGACACTTAGACAGCTTACTAAAGAGGGGTCGCTGGACTTGGCACGGCGCAAAAACCATCCTAGGAAAACTCAATTTTGCCTCCTTTGTAGTACCGCTGGGACGTCTACACTGCCGAATAATTCAGAGAGAGTCAAGGCACCTTCCATTAGAACAGCCACATTCAAAAATGACGATTCCTCAAGATGTGCGGGAAGAAATAAACTGGTGGAGGAAAAACATCAACAATGTAACTCCAATCCACATTCCAGAACCATCGGTATTCATAACAACAGATGCAGCAGACAATGGTTGGGGTGCAGTAGTGAATGGACGGCATCTCGCAGGTCGATGGTCCGCAACACAAAGAAACTGGCACAGCAACCAGAAAGAGCTCCACGCCTTGTACGAAACACTAGTCAATATGGGTTCCTATCTGAGGCACAAAACAGTAATGTTTCAATGCGACAACAGGACGACAGTAGCTTATATCATGAAACAGGGCGGAACGAAATCCCTAACACTGTTGAGGACGGCTGCAAAAATACTAGAACTCTGCCAGCAATGGGAGTGTCATCTGATAGCCCGTTACATCCCAGGAATCTACAACGGATTGGCAGACAGTCTATCCCGCGAAAAAGGTCTTCCAGAATGGCATTTGAATCAAGAAACAACTACGAAAATTTTCAAGGAACTCGGGACACCAGAGATAGATCTATTCGCATCAGCGAGGTCGTCAGTGCTACCAATGTATGTCAGCGAAGATGCAAAGGATGCCCAAAGTCAGTTCACAGACGCTTTCAGTCGCCCGTGGCATTTCAAGTTGGGTTGGGTTTTCCCCCCTCCATCACTGATTCCAAGGGTTCTGCGCCATCTAGAGACATCGGAAGGGATCTATCTGATCGTAGCTCCGAAATGGGAGAAAGCATTTTGGGAACCGGAATTGAGAAGACGAGCCCTGAATCAACCGCTCCAGTTAGTAGACCTGAAGTCGAATCTCACGGACTTACGGACAAATCGCCCTCCACAGGGTGTGGAAAATTTAGATTTATTGGTCTGGAAGGTACGGGCTGGGCAAAACATGTGAGCCATTGGTCTCCTGAAGAAGTTAATTTATTGGAAACAGCATGGCGAAAATCAACCTTAAAAACATACAAACCTGCATGGGAGCGATGGAAAAAGTGGTCCGCATCCAAAAATATTTCAACCAACGATCCAACTCCATCCGATTTAGCAAAATATCTTTGTGATTTATACTACTGTGCTAAACTTGCTCCTCGCACTATAGCTCTTCACAAGTCAGTAGTTGCCACCTTTGCTAATCCTGAACGTTCTGAAGAACTCAGCTCACATAACCTGGTAAAACATACACTTAAGGCGATATTCTCCAAGAACCCGCCATCCAAGAAACCACTGCCATGGAATATGGGAGACCTCTTAGATTTTTTGAAGTCATACAATTTAGAAGAGAGTAGTCTTTTCGAAGTTTTTCGACATACTTGTGTCCTTCTCTTATTAGCTTCAGGTCGTAGAGTACATGACCTTACTTTATTAAGTATCAACCAAAAAGCATTCGTGGACAATGGAAGTGAAATAATTTTTCACACCAAGATTCGGATCCAAAACCGATTCTGCTACGCATAGACAGTCTAGATGGGTTATAAAAAGTAATGATAACGATGACCCTCGCTTGAATGTACCACTTTGGGTCAGAAAATCCATTAATGCTTCTAAAGAGCGTCGTCAGGGAACAGCGTCAGATAACCTTTTTATCACCACGAGGGGTGCAATAAAAGATGCGTCACGAGCAGTGATTGCCGGATGGATTCGAACCCTCTTCAGGCAAGCGGGTATGTCAGGCTCCGCAGGTAGCTTTAGGGCAGCGGTGGCATCTGACAACTGGCTGAATAACAGATTTGATATCGACGAAATTATGCAAAAAGGTAATTGGAAGTCAAAGAACACAGTATTCAATCATTATTTTCGGGAATTACCTCAAAGGAATCATAGCGATAGTTTAAGTAAAAACTTTTCTACTATTTGAAATACTAATGCCTTTCTTTTAATTTCATTAAATTAAAATGTGAAATTTACTCAAAAAATATATGATTTGGTTACATACACAAATATTTTATTTTATCTCCTAATTATATGTTAAATCTTCTGCAAATATCCATATTTCATTTTGGATTATTATCCATATATTAAGTCACAGTACGCTTATAGCAGCGCCGGCAGAATATAAACACTTCTCAAATGGTTCAAGCGAAGGCTCGAACACCTAAATAGAACCGTTTTCCCCCGAAGGGTAGAAAACGGATATTTAGGTTTCAGCCGTAGCTTGAACCATGCCTTCAGTTACCTTGCCGGCTTATTCGAAGGTACTGATACCAGATCGCGGCGTCGGTCTCCTCCCCGCCAGCCGCGCGCTGCTCACACGGAGAGAAAGAGACAGCAATATGCGTTGTCTCTTGTACTCAACACTGGGTAAGTAGGGTGTGTACTATGTCACAACGTAAGCGTCATCTCAAATGGTTCAAGCTACGGCTGAAACCTAAATATCCGTTTTCTACCCTTCGGGGGGAAAACGGTTCTATTTTTTGAAATATACGGAAAAAAGAGCACAACTTTGATCGCATCCGATAAGCCAGTTTGCGATGATTCTGAATTTGAAGTAATCTTATTTTTTAAATAACATGCTCTAAGAATCTGAAATTGCTTTCTATACATAAATAGTTTAATAATTAAACAAGCAGGTACTAGTTTGACACAAAATAGGCAAGACCTTAAGGCAAATAGGAAATGGTGCCCCCATTAGTGACTATTCTGGATCTCATACGTCATGCTATCATGAATGTAGCCAACTATTCTGAAAATCAATTCCATATTTACTTAGCATAACATGAAAAAAAAAAAAATATCCCAATTCTATTTAAAAAGAAGAGAGACAGATTTTACTAAAATATTTGCCTGCCAGCGATAAGGCCGCCTTTTGCGCATCTTCCTTTCTTTTTTTAGTTTTAAGTTACTTTATGTATCTATAAATGTAATTTCTTGTGTGCTAATAAAGTATTCTTGTTATTGTTGTAGGGGTTCTGACTTACGTAGGTAGGCACAACCGTCCGCTCCTCTGGTTGCGTGGCCCCGACTGATAGCGGCTCATAGCGGGGAAGTAATGCCATGAAGACATTCGTAGGGCATTCCGAGCGATCGTAAATCAAATCTAATCCGGAATACTGCAGCCTGTCTGCGTGTGCATTACGGCAAGGTATTTATTTATAGTATTACTAGGTTGTAAGAGGCACTATATAAGTATTCTTATTGTCACTCTCCACGATGTGAAGGAAGGACGTTAAAAAAAAAGTTCACATTTATATAAAACAAAAAACAAAAAATTGGATTTATTTTTACTTACGTGCGTATTAAAATATACACGGTGATTCAATTATTTTATTATCGCAGATAATTATTACTTTCATGAGGATATCACAAAACGCATCGAAGTTCTGCCACAAGAAAAATTATTTTCAAAATTCCGAAGTTCGGAAAACCAGATAGTTTTTCGAAAATCAAAAATGTGCACTTATTTTTTTTAAATAGAAAAAATAAAGTTCTGGGATTTGCGAACGTGACGAAGGTGCAACTGAGTGCTCAAAGTCTTTTGGACTAGTAGTAGTTAGTAGGAGTCATGTAGGAGTAGTTTTTTACCAGTAGCAAGACGAGTATATTAGGTAGTGTGAGTACCATCTATAAACATACCTAATAAAAATACTTATAAAATACTTAAGAAATAAGTATTTGAATGAATTGTAGCTGATAGCAGGATATTAAAAAAGTCAATAAAGGGCACTCGACATCGCTTGATTTTGATTCCGAAAAATTCCTCGGATCACCTGGCCCGTAAAAACTCGCATTGTGGCCCGAAAATCCCAGATCCAGACAAAAATCTTATAAATAAAATGACACAATAAGACGATCGACAATTGGCATCTTCGTCAAAGCCGCTTAATAAGTTTCTGCTTACTTCTCCATCATCACACAGTTTTTGTATCCAGCATATTGAATTTTGTTCAAACTCCATTTCTCAAACTTAATAACCAACTTTAGTAGGACGAATTAAGACTCAATTTCAATCTAAGTTGAAGTCAGATGTTTCATTATATTTTTCACATTCAGTTTTCGACTTAACGTTGTTATGTTTAAAGTTGATTTTAAATTGATAGAGGGACACATCAAAGTCGAAGAGACGAGTGGAGGGACAGCTTCTTACGTATAGTTCCGACTCACTTATTTTGTCCATACTAAGACAATGTATGCGATGAATTCGCGGTTCGATGTAAAAACGCGCGTGTGATGTGTTCAGGGTTGACAAAAATCATTTCGATTAACTTTGTCTTCTAGATTTTGAGTTTTGGACAAAAAATTATGAAGTCCTAGTACGTGAGATATACTTGGGATGAATTTAAAGCTTCCAGTATGTCCATTATCAAAAGTTTTTCCAATTCCCATATTTAGTTCTTTAACAAGTATTTTGCAAAAAAATTGGCAACAACTAAAGGGCTGCATTGTTATATCCTAATATTCAGTTCTTATTTAAATTTTTAAATAGGTATATACTGAGATATGTATATAGATGTATATACTGAAAAAAATGAGAAAGTACTTAAAAAAATTGTCATGAACAGATAGATAATGTAATCTAAAAGTGAAAAAATGTTTTTTCCTAACTTTATGATAAGTACTTATTCATTACTTAATTATTATCTAGTTATCTAATCTAGTATCTATTAGTGGCTCGATCGAGTTTTTAGTAACATAATAATTGTTACTAAAACCTCGATCGAGCCACCATTTTGCCAACCTTGCGGACACCGAGACAGGTTCCTGGCAGCAGATGGATTTAAGACTATTTTATACTATTCTGTCGTCTATTGACGCCTTATAAATCACGGACCCACGCTTTGCTTGTCTTTGACAATTTAATGATATCTTTGTGATGCATTGCAAATTATGTGAGAATAGAAACATATTTAAATGTACTTTAAAGATGCTTTGTAAATAACTAGCTTTCGCCCGCGTGAATTTCCGACGGAAACAATTTTTCCAGGGACGAAAGGTACCCTTTGTCCTTCTCAGTACTTCGATCGAACTATGTGTATGCGAAATTTCAGGAAGATTGGTTCAGTAGATGAAGCGTGAAGAGGTAACAAACAAACAAACTCACTTTCACATTTATAATTTTTTTATTTTTATTAAATATGTGTTTGCTCTTGACCACAATCTTGCCCGAGGACAGAGATGAGGTCTACGGTGTAGCGAGAATATAATATATATATTAGTTAGGATATTCACCTTATTCTTAGATTTTACTGGAATCATGGGATGTGCTGTAGGTAAATACAAAAAAATATTCCTCTTTCATAATATTAAAAGGTTTTTCAGAAGACCATAAATCATACGTCAATACGTACAGTCAGATGCATAGAATCCTAATCATCTCACATAATCCTATCTCAGGTGGGGGGAGGGGTCAGGTTTCATGTATCTGACTGTACAGTGTACGTATGTATTACGTCAATAATCTCGCTCGCTCAAAAATTAGGTCTTTCCTCATGACTGAGGGTCGTGGTCAAGAAACACACACAACGACTATCTTGGCAATTTTAATGGAGTGGTTTTGCCATTGCCTTCTCCATTTCACACACTAGCTGATAATAATCAACCGGAGGGCAGGTTTCCGGTTTGTTTTCCTTCACCGGAAGCAAGTGGTGGTCGATGAAAACTAACATAGGCAGGTAACGTAGCACGGGCAGGATTCGAACCTGGGACCTTTGCGGCCACAGTAGCGCCCCCTACTTAGCACTCGGCCACCACTGCTTCAAAAAATTAGGTGCGCTTTACGAAAACTCGATCGAGTTAAAAACCATAGCTAAAACTTGGTAAGAAAAAACAAACATCATAGAAAATTTATTAAGAAGAAAGTTAATTGTTCTCTTTTTTCCATAAAACAATTTTAAGTTCGGCATTTTTTATCATTTTCGGAATCAATAGCATTGTTTTTGAGTGCAAGTGTTACAGGAAAACATAAATAAGTCACCGCTTGCCATTAAATGGTGTAAGGTGATAAATATTTTCACTGAATACTCTTTTTGCCCATTTCCACGGTGAGATGAGTTTGCTTATAAATTAAATAGAGTGCAGAATTGACATTACATGTAGATAAACTTGACATTTAAATTGATTAATTGATTGATCGATTTTTTTCTTGGTTCATAATTATGATTTTTGAAGAAAGTTTTTCATTTCATGGACTGAAATCTCATTGTTTTTCAAGCAACCCTGTAATGCACTTTTTTCTACTCTGTTTCTTAAGACAAAATAAGATAAGATTTAAATAATAATATTCAGGTAGGTATTTAACGTTTTACCACTTAGTACACAACTGAGTTTAAATATTTTATTGTACGTAAGTAACTGATTACACTTTTTTAATAAGTATATATTTTTTCTCTTTCCGCCCAAAGGCTGGAAGAAATTGTTTAGCGATAAGACCGTCTTTGCGCTCATTTATGTTTATCTTTTTTAATTACTCATACTCTGAAAGTAAGTCTGAAGTTGCCTGAGGAGCGTGGTGAAAGTTATACTTTTCAGCCCTGGGGAGAATCGTTTTCAACAGACAGCTGTCAAATTATAAAAAAATCTAGTTCTATTTACACGTTTTTCTATTGAACCATGTTCCAACTTTCTATACAGCCATTCAACATATTATGTGAAATTGAAATAAAAATGAAGTTAAAGAATATATTTTTTTATAATTTTTTATAACATAGATTTTTTTATCATTTTTTCAATGATGGAACCAAATGAAAAGAATCTATAGCTAAATAGTTGGTCGGCCACAGAAAAAATATGCTGGAAGCTAAAGCCGCAATGCGATCTTATTATTTTTCAAGTTTAGAGTTTTGTTTATGCTTCAGTATAATATACTTATTATTTCTTTTGCTAATTCATGTTTTTATTTTTACTTTCCTTGTATTCGTAATGAAAAGCACAGTGTTTACCTCGGGTGAAAGACTTTTTTTAAGTCCCTCGAACTATTGGCGCTCGGGCACCAAATCCCGTCTCGGGACTTACAAAAGTTACTTTCACCCACTCGGAAACAATGTACTATTTTTTTCTGTAAATGGCGCAAAAAATAATTGATCTTTCTAATAATTACACTTTACACTATTGTCAGGTAACTTATTATCTAGTGCTTAGTCTTCTGTACAATTTAGATTTTGTTGCGAGCTCCCGTGACTAATACCTTGTGTTAATGTTATTGCCAATTAAAACAAAAAACCCGACAAAGTTGCTCAGGAAAACTGTCTTTTAGGTACCTACATATGTATAGAAAGCTAATGAATAAGGATGATAATGTCCATATTTCATCTTTGATGATGCTTCTTTTAAAAGTCATCCTGTTGTCTTACTTATATAGTTATAGTCCCTGAGCCCGTCCATGAATTACCTACGTGACATGACACCATGATGAAATGCATGGCAACAGATCAGAAAAGTTCCGGTGACCAAGGCTGCAAAAAAAAATTTCACGATAATTGGCCGGGTGACTGAGAAAATCCTCCACTTCCGGTCAAAATTTTAAGAGTATATTTACCTCATATGACACCACTACGAGACACGTGGCAACATGTAG
>CM031570.1:10636176-10788862 GCA_018467065.1 Ephestia elutella | reverse complement strand
TTACGCATTACCACCAATTACTAATTAATAGTTATTTATACTTAAGATTCGACTATACAGTGCCGTCAAAATCGCGTCCCACGGCACCGTTCACACCTAAAAGCTAGCCCGCCGAAATTCTTGCATACATTGACGACAAATCTACTCATTGTCCGACTTTTTGCCGCCAAAGAGGAGCGGCGCGCGAGCAATCCCAATGATCCATCGATTTAGTATCGATAAAACGAAACATACAATGTCATATACGAGTAATTGTATATAATTGGTATTTCTCAAGAACAATGACACGAAATTACTGTTTGACTGAAATAATTATGGTGTTTTTTGCACTACATCGAGTCGCTTTGGCGAGCCGTTCCCGATACATTCGATTTTATTGTTCGTTGGTACGATGCTCGAAATGTCAGTCGCTTTTTGTTTTTAATTATAGTATTATGCTAAATATTCCTCAATATAAAAGTATATTATGGCTTTAAACATTAAAATGCCTTATAATTGACTAGCATGAGCCCGGGACTTTGTTTCCGTGGGAATTTCGGGAAATCCTCTCTTAGTGCTCCCCTACACTCCCTAAGGAACCTACATCATGTAGGTTCCTTAGGGAGTGTAGGATGTATAGGAGCCATGTAGGCTACATGTCAAATTTCAGCTTCTTACGCCCGCAGTAGTTTTGACTGTGCGTTATCCGTCTGTCAGTTATCTATTTTTATATTTTATTTTATAGGAAGACCAACAGCTCCAATTTTAGTCTTAAATGTATATGTTACTGTTAAAGCTCGAACTACGGTAAATTCTAAGATTTAAGAGTAAGTCTTAGGATTTACCGACATGAGTTGGTAAATGTAAGGATTTATGAAAATGGGATGATTTTTTCGGGCTTTTACAATTAGAATTTAGTACATGCTAGGTTTTACCACTGACGGCTGGTAAATGTTGGTTTTGGGAATAAAACAAAGAGTAATTCTTCCCTCAAGTCTAGTAAAAAAAAAATAACCTGAACCTACCTTCTTTTCCGCCCTCAAAGTCTTTCCGGGCGGTCATAAAAAAATAACCTAAACCTTATCTATCAGTCATTTACCATGCCTTTAATGTAAATCCTGAGACTTACCAAGCGAATGGTGGTAAAAGTGCGAATCGAAAAATTATACGGGCTTTTACCATTAAGAGTTGGTAAATCTTAGGTTTTACTCGAAAATCTTAGGATTTACCGTAGTTCGAGCTTTTACAGTAACATATACATAGAATAGTTAGCAAAGGAGCCACTTAAAAGAGCCTCCCAGATAAAAAGTAGAATATAAAACGAAAGTGGAACACTACGAATAACACGCTATTAAGTTTGAGTTACAATAATTAATAAGAATAACAACATATATTGTTACAGTCATCATCAAAAACGAATTTAGAAATATAGAAATCAACTTTTAAAAAAATATATTGATTGATGATAATGAACATATGCTCTCTTCTTTCCTTAGATACAATCTTCAGGCTATTTTTTTATTACTGATAATTCAAAGATCTTTAATTTACCTACTTTAAGTTAAGCTATTTTCTTTTCATCTCTTCTGCTACGCTATTACACATTTATTTGTATCCAGGTGGTCATTTTTACAAGTCTATTAAATGTCAGGACCTACAAATAGCCTCTGGTAAGGCTACCAAGCTGCGGATATCGCATAATCTTTCAATCCACTCAGGTATTTTTTTACTGACTTATGTTAAATAGTGAATTGCCGCTTTTTGCAAGGCGCGCTTTATGTCAACCCCCCACTAGCTCGGGCTTTTTACGTTTTATTCAGAGTATTAATGAATAAGAATAGTGTGTGAAAAAGTGTTGGCGTTTGATTTAGTATATCGCTTAAGTTATACTTTACGCAGCAACGGGTCGAATGCCTATGGATTACTCTGATGACGGCAAGATTTCACGACAGATAGAAAAAAGATTCTGCTAGTATTTTTTTTTTGATTTGACAGACGGAAGTGTATGTTGTGGTCTTGTTTTGTTCTTGCATGAGAGATGTTCTTATGTCACATAATGGCTGATTAGTGGCAGTTACAATAAGTGGGAGAGGTCCATAAACTGCCACAATCGATACAAAAGCAATCGGATTTCAATCGGAATCGATCAATACGGTCGTTAGTGCATGCCGCCGACAGGTGGCGGCATTGTGCCGTAATTATAATGTAATTAATGTAAGGTCTAATTACCATCAGATATCCTTTATTGATGCACCAATTATATTAATTAAACTGACTGCTGAAACTACACATTGATATCGATTTATTCGAATTATCGACTTGAAATATGATTATTGCTCAGCTGTTGCCCGCGACTCCGCCCTAGGCAAAAAAGTATCTCAGTGTGGCACTCTTCAGATTTCATTAAATAAAAAAAAATTCGACAATTTTCAACACAAACAAACAAATTCACATTATTTCTACATACAAATAAAAACAAGGATGATAATGCCATAGTTTCATTCATCGAAAACAAAGCGTATGTGTGCGCAGGTGTGTCATACCACACACACGCACACAGCGCTTGCACATCGCGCGACCGCGCGTCGATCATGGCCTCGGCGAAAAAATCGCCGCACTATCGATACGGCGATTCGGAACATCGGAGACAGGGTTGGCACCAGCCTAAAATATGTTTTCAACTAGCTGTACCAGGCAGTTTCTTCCTTAAGAATTTAGGGATGCTAGATATCCACTAAAGGAATTCTTCAAATCCGACCGATAGTTCCAAAGAAAAGAAAAGTTTTGAAATATTTTTTTATTATGAACAAAATGCTTAACAATATTAGCAAAGATAGCTCCTTTCTTTTCTTATGTCCGCTTCATCACACAAAAGAAGCTATCTAGTCAGAAGAAGTCCATTAAATTGCTGGATTACTTCTTAAACGACCTGCGACCTTGATAATGTGATGAGATTTTTTTAATTTTATGCAAAAACAAAATGAGGTTTTATTTGTACTATGACGAGGAGACGCTCTGTAAATTATGAATTAAAATTTTAACAAAATTTTCTGCAAACCTAAGATTAATTTTTTTCCGCCCGCGTAATATTAATTTTCCAAGCCCAAACTCCATCCAAAATCCCTACAAATTCAATATACACTGATATAAATCAGATTAGGCAGCCCTACTGTAATATACATGGCAGAGACGCCGCGCAGACATGTTTACGGCCCAATTATTTGTATGGATTCCTCCACAATAATGATTTTCTTGCGGCAGTCCTCCCGTCCGTCTGTCCGTCCGTTCATCCTGCGTTTTTCGACCGAATTTCAATCGTGTTAGATTTATGGAATCAATAAACCCATCAGGGTGATGGGTTATTTTATTGTTCTGATGGTTTGGAGGTTATTTTTAGCCGTGAGTGTAGGAGTGAAAAAGTGTTCCTGTCTAAATACTTACCATACATACATACATGCATATGCATACAACAATGAGATGATGCGACCTCCTCTTTTCTACCCAAGTTGCTGTGCCCGACAGGGTCCATAAATGTACCTATTATCATTTATTTGTCACCATATCAACTTTTATGGATGCAATAAAATATTGAGTATTGAGTATAGAAAAGTATACCTACTGAGATACGATCCACTACAAAATATGGTATACTTTTCTATGTGGCCCACTGCACATTCAATTAATTTAAGAACTTCGCTCTTGTCGGTGGAGTAATTTCCATATTTGCCTCTCTTCTGCCATCCATTTGACCTCTCTATACAACACGACATTAACCTTCTCTTTATATTCGTCTATAAAGTCCTTCTTGGCTTTCCTTTCCTGTTCTCGCTTCCAAATTTTCCTTCAATCAGGTATTTCATAAAGTTGTCGTGTCGTATAAGGTGGCCAAACATCTTTCCTCTTCTTGTCTCAAATATGTGCCTTGTTCCCATGGGGGAAGGTAGAGACTAGTAATATCCACTTGCTACGATCCTTACAGAACTCTCTCGCTTCCTCTACACTCACTCGCTTCATACATGCTCGCCGGTTATGGGTGCTCTTATAAAGTCTGCAATCTGGTCGTAGTGCGTAGGTACTTAAATACTTACCAAGTTGAAGTAATAGTAAACCTATTTGAATTTGATTATACAGGGTACTAATTACATTGTTGGAAAATGAATAAAATTTGACATTGGATGACGTTACTGATATCCTAACTAATATTATAAATGCGAAAGTGAGTTCGTTTGTTTGTTTATTTATTACCTCTTCACGCCTTATCTACTTAACCAATCTTCCTGAAATTTCGCACACACATAGTTATAAGTACTGAGAAGGACATAATATTTATTATCTGTGATGTGATGAGGTGTAATGGCATCGCACATCGCTAAAATCCAACAAAATATAATGAATTCTTGGAGATGCCGGGGATCGAACCCGGGGCCTTTCACATGCAAAGCGAACGCTCTACCACTGAGCTACATCCCCTGATAATAAAGCGTCAAAAAAATAACTTGCCTTGTTTTAATTTTCAATAATTGACACCTGGATAAACAGTTTTTGTATGATCAAATACAATGTCGATTACTTCGTAACAAACCTTAATTCACCATGTTGTTTTGTGACATGTGTGTAAATATTTGACCACTTCTGTGTCCTAGTGGTTACCACCACGAAGGTAGATGATAACAAGACAAATAAGATACTTTTTTTTAAAAATCCCTCATTGAGGGATTTTCCGGAACCCAAATTAAAAAATAAAAATAGTTCCAGATAACTTCATAGATAGCGCTTAAGCAAAGGCGAGAGAAAAAGTTCCATACAAAAAGCAAATATTCACGGGATTGGCATAAAAAAACATGAAAAGTATCAATATTGAGATTTGTGCAACTGTCAAACTGTTAGGTGATTTTTTTTTCTGCCTTGGCTGCCAATAAAAAGCGCACAATATAGGTACAGCCATTAATACAACTCGGCTTTCAATAAAACTCCATCTGTTGAGATTTTTTATACTGTTTTTTTTTTTCTTAATTAACTGTCAGAAAAATCGCTCATTCCCATTGACTTAAGATGATTGTGTTGGCAAAAACACTTATATTTTTTATGTTCATGATTATTTCCATGCATCTTGACATGCCATTACATAAATGAAAAAAAATGTTACGATTCATTTTATAGATATAATCATTTTCTCAGCAGTTCAGTAAGTACTTAAGTAAGTACACTATTATAGAAGTACTTTATGAACTAAAAATCATTATTTGGTACTAATAATAAATGGTTTAAAGTAAGTTAGGCCTTAAGTAAACAATCTTAATTATTGCTATTGTTTTGTATTGCTTCTTTACAAAAGGTGTTTTCATTTGATAGTTTGTTATTAGGGGATGTAGCTCAGTGGTAGAGCGTTCGCTTTGCATGTGAAAGGCCCCGGGTTCAATCCCCGGCATCTCCAAACAGGGATTAAAATCATATTTTTGCATTTTAATCACAACCACACAAGAAAAACAAACATAAATACTATTTTTTTATAACATAGGGAAACGAGCAAGCGGGTCATCTGATGGTAAGCGATCACCGCTGCCCATGGACAACTGCAACACCAGGGGTATCACAAGAGTATTGCCGGCCTTTCAAGAAGACGTAGACTCGTTTTTTGAAGGTTCCAATGTCGTATCGGTTCGGTAACACCGCCGCAGGAAGTTGATTCCAAAAATTGGTCGTACGTGGCAGGAAGTGTCTTTTAAAACGTACTGTCGTTGACAGCCAGTTATCCAGATGGATTTTGCACTACTAGCACCGTTCAGGGGCTCCGCTCCTATACCAGAGACAAATGCAACGACTGCTGGGTAAGGCAGTCAATGTTATTTTTTGCGAGGTAACTAATGTTTTTTTTTTCATAAGATCTTTCCTCGAAATAAAGAACGTTGACAAAAATCTATCTACTCTTGCGCTTAGCTACACATTTATGAATCACTAGCTTTTGCCCGTGGCTTCATTAGCGTGAATTTCCCACGGTAACAGTGCCTTTTCTCAGAATGAAAGGTACTCTATGCCTTTTTCAGTACTTCTAACTATGTGTATGCGATATTTCAGGATGATTGGTTCAGAAGATAAAGCGTGAAGAGGTAACAAACAAAAAATAAATAATCAAACTCACTTTCGCATTTATAATATTAGTTAAGATTAAGATATATTGATTAAATAATTTGTAATTGCGACATTTTCCTTCAAAAACAGCTTGAATATTCGTAACCCAGCCAGTTCGAGGAGGCAGGAGCGGCGCCTTGGTACTCTCATCACGTACTTGTATTGATCGCGAAGCTTCGCTGCCGGCACAGCCTGCGACGTGAGCTTGAAGCTCCCTGTTAATAGCGCTTGGTAATTTGTGTGTTAGAGCTTTTTGTATAAAATCGTCAAGAAATGGTGCTCCCACACTGGTAGTTATAAAATGTTATATAACATCTGCTGTCTTTGTTAAAAGTTAATGAAAAAAAGACAGCAAATGTTATATAACATTTTATAAATGCCCGTGTGCACCATAAGATTGGTGTTCAATGTTGCAATGTCTAGTCAGATGCAGAGGAACCTGATCACATATGTCACCGAATTCTAATCTTAGGGAAATCAGGTTTCTTTCCATTTAACTGTACATTGAGATGTGATGTCAGTGAACTCAAAAAGAGGATAACCCTAACTACTTCGGCTATTTCAGGAATAAACATAGTTTGACAAAATACTAATAAAGTTAATTTGATTTTAACAAAAAAGTTAACTGTTATTAGCCAACTCGGTTTGGTTACATATTGCAAAAAGTTATGTAGTCACTTTTTGTGTTATGGGTTGACGAAAGTTTGGTTGTGTACCTATATACCTGTGTACCTTGTGTACCTATAAGTAAGTATTTTTTTAATGTGATGAAAATACCCAGGGTTGAATCTTCTTGAGTACCTATTGCTAGATGGGTAATTAGTTAGAAAGTTGGCAAGATACATTTCAACGTTAGTATCGGCGTTCAAATTTTAAAAATATAACACACGAGCTGCGCTCCAGAGCGTTAACCTTGGGAATTTCTGGATAAAAAGTACCCTATGTGCTATATTATATTCCCAGTATATTTCTAACCGTGGACCAAATTTCATCAAAATTCTTCTTGAATTGAGTAACATGAATTGAGTAACGAACGTACTCACTAACTCACATATAAACTTCCCCATTTATAATGTGTAAAGTAGAATCAGTATTAGGATTTAAGATTTAACCACATGTACCGACAAAGTGTGGGAAAAATACTTATGTTAAAAAATCTGACATTATACTGGCCACTAACACACAAGAAAAAAAAAGATAAACAGGAGTTTAAAATTAAACTATTTCTTAGCTAATGAGCAAAATACTAACCTGTAATATCACTTCAGATGTTTCAAGATAAAATTCAATGCTCTAAAGCTCTAAGTTGCCGGAAGTTTTCATTTCCTAAGCGAGCTTCATCGATTGCGGAGTACGCAACAGGAATACCTAATGTAGAGCTCTACCACATTACTTCTGCAGTTATTGTGGATTCGTTCATTTAGGTTTTAAGAGCTATTTTTGAATGTCGACTGGTTGGATTATGTTGGTGAAGACTTCTGAGGTCGGTCAAGGACTGATTCTTTTTTCTGGAAGTTCTTATAATATTGAGGTTAAACACATGTATTTAATGATTATTTAGTTTTTGTGTGGGGACTTGTTTTTAAGATTCCGGCTTACTTATTTTATTGATCACCGTAAAAAAGAAGCAAGTAACTTGACATATTTTTGAGTAGATACTGAATGTTTTTTTTTGCTAAAAAAGTATTACAAAATTAAAAGCAGAAATTAAAAAAGAAGCAATTTATCATATTTGACGAAGCATGTTGCGGATATTTTTCTGTAGACATTTTGACGAAGCTTGTTGCGTATCGTAAGATGTCAATCAATTGTATTGTTATTGAGCTTCTGCCAATAATTATTGAGTTTCTGCCAATAATCTATCACATTGTTCTACATTTTATCGTTGTTATGAAAATTTTTACAGAAGTTGGTTTTAGACAAAATGTAAGGTTCAGACAAAATATTCAGACAAAACAGTCATTTGACAGCCAAACACTCAGAAAACATGACTGTTTTAAAACTCAAAACAGACATGACTGTTTTGAAACTCAAAACAGTCATGTTATACACACTAATACCAGAAATTACATAAACTAATACGTTATTATTATTGACAATCAATTTTTTATATATTTAAAAATTTATTGTGTATGCGAACAAAGAAATTGGATTTCTTAACAACTAAACAGAAAATTAAACTTTCCTAATTTCGCGTAGCCGTCTACGACAACATAATTTAACTTCGTAGACGGTCTACGGCGTAGCGCTACGGTGCTACGACGCTCATAAAGGATATTCGTGTAGTAAACTAATTTATTACTATCTCAAACTATCAGTTGGTCGCAATTCACACCTTGACTGTACAGCCACGCCCATTGGCCGAGCTGACGCGCCCAACGCCCCCAGTGTGGCCGCGAGCCAATCGCCGCCCGACTTTCAAATTTAGAACGCCACTCTCGATATACACCCGTTTCGGTTACACGTTTATAGCGAACGAGAGATAGATATGAATTTTGTAATCGCCCTGTGCATATTTTTAAATTTTAATTTCGAAATGTAAGTAGCTATTTTTGTTATATTTATATAGCAAAAGTATTATGTTTGAAAGTACATTTAGGAAACCATTAGTTATTTTCAAATAAGTATTTTGCAAAATGATTTATTCTCAAAATAGTATCTAATCAAAATGACACTTCACAAAATTATATGCGCGTTTATGTTATTATAAGTAAATTTAGAAATAGTTTGAGGCCAGACAGGTTCAGGTTCATAAATCATTGAAGATTTTCTTTAAGCTGTGTATAGATAGATATATATGAAACTACGTAATGAAAATATCACTTAAAGGGGAGTGACACTTGACTTAACGCAGTAAATCATGCTTACATCCTTTTAAGGTAGTAACCGCAATAATCCGTCCAGATAAAGTAGACCCCTCGTTTCCTAACAATAAGTTGCAGCGCGCCAACGATTGTAAGATCATTTTTAATTGGTCGGTTAACCCCCACATATTTATGAGTGTTTTCGCGTAAAAAATAAAAAAAAAGTAAAGTTGTTCAATGTATGCATGACCATGGGCAAAGGGTATTGGTACCAATTACTGTTCTAGTTTCGTAGTCGATAAAAACTCTATAATTTAGCTTCTTACGGTCTTGTAGGCATCTTCAGAAATAAAATTTTTTTTTATGCAAGGTGCAAAATAAAAAAAAATATGTAGACTGTAGAAAAAAATTGTTCTTTTTTATTAGTTAATTTGGGAATTTAACTTCGTTCCTAAAAGAAGATGGTAGCGTCGTCAAAACAAAAAAAAAAATTGGTGCAACATTGCAAGTTGCAGAATAATTCATAATTTACTCACGTATCTACTGACAGCACACATTTTTTTCAATCGTCGTAACACCTTACTGTAACTAGTTTATCATTAAAAAAAAAAAAGTTTTTCGAAAACATTTCGTGCCAGTTAAGCCAATTTGTAAGACAAAGGCATTTTTAATGAAATATACACCGTACAATTCCACTCAAATATGTCTACAATTCGAGAAATGTTTGATTACGTTTGTTTTGCTCTCAAAAATGCCGTTCGCCTGTCCGTCTGTCCGCATCTGCTTGTAAGCGATTCAGATGCATTGAAGATAAAAGCACATTTAAAACGATATGTCAACAGCAATGGTTATGTTATGTCTAGACTCATTAAACGATATTGTTGCAAAAACACACAAATGCATATTCATTTTACGCAAAACTAGCTAAGAAATTCACGCAATTCTGATCTTTATGAGAGATATATTAAGATTACGGTGTGTCTAATATGTGTAGACCATTTCTAACAATGTTTAGTCGAAACAAAGATTTCAATGCCAGCTCGGAAGCACCGTTAGGCGGCATTCACACCTGTACAGAGTCGTTACTTCAAGCAATTATAGTTTTCTCGTCCAGTCTAATATTATTCTAAGGACTGAACCCATAACCCCTCTCGCGTCGAATTATATATGGGCCCAGAACGGCCGGGTGGGTCAAGTTGAACTGGCCAGTATTACCCGCAGTTTAATATTGCTATGACAGTTATAAAAGTTAAAATGACTTTGAGGTTGGGTCGGAGATCACATAACCGTGGGACCAATCTTATCTAATGCTGTTTTACTCTAGTGTTAATTTCGCGATTAAATACTTACGCGTGAAATTGCAAAATGGCTCGTCGTTAAATCTCAAGTCTGTAGGTGTTGCGCTAATTGGAAATTTGCATTTTAAAACGAAGTCCGATAAAATAATATGAGATGTAAATGTGCCGATTATTTAAATTCATATATTCGTTTATTTGCCAACTAAGTGATTATTGCCTGAACTCAACTAACAATGTAGACGTAAAGCTGACATAGACACAAAACCCCAAATAGAGTCGACCAATTCACTGGATACTCCGAAAAAGTGCGAATCCTCCGTTTTTTCTCAGATCTTAGCGAAAGTAATTAGGTCACACCCCCGCAACACGTTACGGGACGTGACTCGGGCCATCGTCACGTAAACCTTACCCAATTACAGGGACGTGAGGTTCAGTGCTTCAGATATTCGACAGCGGGCGAGAGGCGCACCGTGCCTGTTTCGTATGCCCGGCGTACACCGGGCCGGTTCCGCGCACACATCCACCGCTCAGCCGTATAGTTTGATAGCAGATCCTCAATGACCGCTGGACCGACAGTCTCGCCACACGTGTTTCCACCACCGGCCGTCTTTTACCAAAATGCATGTAAATAGTGTTAGCACGCGCGCGGCTCACACGCGGGAAAGTTTTTTTCGCGCGCTTCAGTTTTTTTTTCTGACATGCCAGTGACGCGGTAGGCCGTTTGTGATTGATGACTGTGCATAGTGTGCATAGATAATAAAGGTGACTTTTGTGGATTTTGTGGTTGTTTTGATAGTGCTCAGTGGTATTTGTGGGTATTTGTGACGCAGATCGTAAAATTGCTTTAATTATTCCGATCGATAATTTTTTTGTAAATCTTTCATGTGAATTTTTTTCGGTACAGAATCACATGCATAAACAACATGCACGCATTACATGCTAAATTCTTCAATTTACGCTACTAATAAAAGGAAGCACTAATAAATTAAGAAATAACGTCATCGTATTCAATCAGTTAAAAGCACTACAAGTTACAAACTTGCCGAAAAAGTTAACAGCTCGACGAAAAGTCACCAAATTCTTCGAACAACTAGATAAGTTTTCCCATTGCTTCACAACCGTGTTAAGTGCTCAAAATATATTTATTTTATCACAAACCCGAAAAAGTCGAACGAAACCGTCGCGGCGGTGCCTTGCGGCAATCCAAACATATGTTATTACTGGACAAACACTAAAACCTGTAGTTTTAAGTTGAGGTTAACAAAACACTAACGCAATAAATACTTTGGTGTGTAAACACTATCGTGTTCACTAATAGGTGCCGAACTGTCGATTAAATACGAGAAAACAATGGTTGCGCAAACGCAGGCGCGGATCGGGTGTCGGGAAAGCTTCGCGTTTAGTTTTCTGGGAATTTCTAATTGACGTTCAATCAGTTTGGCATCTACCTTCAGTCTGGGATTTTGGAAAAGCGTTTTGATGTACACTTGATGTACTTTGTTTATAATAAAAAGAACGGAATCACCTTATATAATATGGAATCTGTGAGAGAGCTGAAAAGAAATACAATGTAATAGAGTATCAGTGCTAATTCATACACAAAGTTAATTGTTTTTGAATAAATAAATAAATATAAATATCGTCATCCTAGCTCACAGATATGTGGTTAATCAATTGGGGGTTATCTGTGTCCTAGCTGTATGCTTAAAAAACTTTAAAAAAAAAGAATCAGTCCTGTATATTTGTATTGCTTAATTTATGTGAGTTTGTTAGTAATATTCTAACTACTTACTTAACCACCAACACCAATACCATACATTAGGCACAATTTTGCAAACTAAGTCAGGGTAACAATACAGAAAAGATCACAAGCGAAGGCGCGGACAAAAGTACAATCGGGGACAAATAAACCTGCCCCCCCTGACATAGGATTCGGTGATCAGTATTATCTGCCCTTGACTGTCAAAGTCAAAGTCAATTTTTTTTATTGAAACTTGGCCTTCAAAGAAGGCTCTTTTTCACGTCGATAACTAATTATTTAATCATAATATATTATGTCTCAAAGCTACAAACTACTAGCATTTCGGAACGACCACTGCTGAGAAGAAATGCCGAAAGAAACTCATGAAACAGTCTTGGTCGCCTAGCATGCCAGAGGGGCTATTCATTAACTTTATACATACACTAGATTGTGTACAGTCAAAAATAAAATAAAATAAAATAAAATATAAGAAAAAAATTATAATAATATAATAAAACATGTTATGTTTGTGTACTGTACTTGTGACTGTACATAACATAACTTAGAAAAACATAGAGAATTACATAAATAGTATTGCCGTAAAGCCTTGAGGTACTTATTGCAATTGCATTGCAGGTTAAGCACCCACCGTGTCAATAGGGTTCAACCTTATCAGAACTAGTAGCGATTACTTATTGTTTATGTCCTTTTAAACGACTAATAGTTACAGCTGTAAGTTGCTTCGTAAATTCAATTTTATGATGGTGTAAATATGCTTAATAATTGATATTTTTATAGTTATTTTTATATTGATGTGTTTATGTTCTTAGGGAATTTGACAACACATATTGGTTGTATAAACTCAAAAATCTGGATAAGTACTGTATGTGTCTTGTGGGTGTAGATAGTTACATACATACATATTTATATGTCTAATAATAAGAAATTAAATGTCAATTTTCTGTTGCTTGATGTTATATTAAAATGTCTGATACGTCAGTCATAAATTGAAGCGAGAAAAGCAAAATTTTAAGTTCTGTGTCACAATAGCTAGGTCAATATTTACAATTTACTCAGTGAATTCCAGAAATGTATAAAATGTGCATAGCGAATTATTAACTGTGAAATACTAACAAAAGTGAAATAGAATAACTATTGGAACCAATAAAAAAGAAGTAAGCAAAAATGGAACAGTGAATATTAGAAAATGGAACAGTGAGAACGTTTGAGAATGGAACACCCGAGTGGGTTCGCGCCGTCGCACTGGGCGGCCGTGCTGGGCCACGGCATGCACGGCATGATGCAGCACGAGTACGGCCATGCGCACACGCATGCAACCATGCCCATGGACCTGCATGTACCTCAGCCATTCCCCTACTACCGGTATGATTTTTTAACTTTTTTTTACTAATTAGCCTGTCTAGGACTTTTTAGGAACCTATATACACTTCGTTGGCAAATAAATAAATATGAAATCTGAAACTTTTTTCAGTGAACTGCGAGGTCTATTGACTCGTACGCCGTAGTATTAGAATTGCCAAACCATGTTATGGCAATTGTAGGAACCAAATTTAAGGTTTTGGTGATTTATAGTAAGAAGAACTCAAAACAATTTTTCTTTAAAAGTTTTATGAATTTGGTGAATCTAGGTTGCAAAGTTCTCCAAATTTATCAAATCTTCAGCTAAGATTTATAAAATATTTGCACCATTAAAAACATTTCCTTCACCTCACCTTTTCCCTCTTCGGACGTTGGTCCGTCACTTTGAAAAGAACTAGTTATGGATCTGTGCCTAAAAAAGGTTAGTGTTAGGATTCTTGCTGTAATACTATGGAAGTGTTAAAGCTTTTGAGCTTTATGGATTCCCAGTAGACGAAGAAAAAAGGAAAGTAAATTCCTATGGCATTGCGACTGCATGTCGCAGCTTCCTCGGGGTTTTCTAGTAGGATAGTTTTTATTTCAGTTGTGAAAGCTTATCGAACAAATAAACAAAAAAAAACTCACTTTCGCATTTGTCAAATTGGAATTACTTACCTAGTTCTGTTTCGGGACTTCGCTCTTGTGGAAATTTTATGACATTTGTTTTACATTGTCTCATTTTTCATCTCTTTATAAAAAAGTGGCCAGTGCGTTATAGTAAAAAAAGACCTAAAGATATAAATAATAGTTATTTTACAATTAGGATGACAATAAGATAGATAAATTAGTTTTTATTATTAAATAAAAAACTTAGGCGGCCTGTATCAAGAAAAAGTTAACAAAACGCGCGAATATATTTTCAAATACCAAAACTAACACATTGTCACCTGCTATCAATAATGCCTTGCTCTTCGATTTTCGTTTGAATCGAGTAAAAAGTAGCCAGTCCTATATGGTTCGTTATTAGAGTAGGATTCCGCGGCCGGCGCTTTTTACTCCCAGTATGGAGCCAAGATGTGGCTTCGAGCTACAAGTTGCCAGTATTCTAGGATATCGAATTGAAGGAATTATGTAATATATTTTCTTGCCAATTGTCTTGTTTGGCCATTTTTATATCAATACATTTTTAAATTAGGAACAGAGAAATGTTCTGAATTTGATTAAAAAATAACTATAGTTTCTTGTTTGCCGATAATACGTGCCTGCCAGTATTAGTGTACTTATTATTATTAACCTATTCAACTTAAACCTGTACTATGCAACTTGCATAACTACATAAAATAACTAGGTTTTTTTCATTACAAAAGTGTAATGATCTAGTTCATGTAATATGATCACAGTTTATTCATTGGTACCATATTGTTGTTTAGTTTCTTCAAAAAATAAACAAATATAATCAAAATACAATGTATTCAAGAGCAAAAATGTTCCCATTACTTATCTTTCACAGAGAGGAATCTAGCAAGAGATATCATAAAAACAGATGCCTAGCTTAATTAAAAATCTAAAATATTCTGCTTCTTGTGCCCAGTCCCCTCTTCCCCACTGGGCACTATGGGCACGTGCCCAGGGCCCCGCGATCGAATGGGGCCCCCTAGTTTCTGCCAGATTACCAAATGATAACCGATATTTAGGTATTACCGAAAAACATTAATTTTGAAAAATCTGATGATAATGACTTACTACAATACCTACGCTTATTATATTAGCTTTGGTTTGCCGCATGCGGATAGCTATTCCTTGTACAACATAGCTTGAACTTTTTGACAGATGGGTCAGTGATGGGAAAAAAAATCTATTGGTGTAAAAAATATGTTGGCTAAATATGTGGCTGTATGTATGTTTTAAACTATTCAAAATAAATAAATTCATTCGTCAGTCAATTTTATTGCACTAGACATAAAAACATTTTTTTTCAGTTTTTCTATTTAAATTTTACTTCGAAGCAATAAAAACCACTTAAGACTTTCGGAAAATGCTTGAGTCCTTAGCAGGTACTTTTATGTTGTGTGTCTATTCTTATGATTATTATCAATTTTTAATATTATTAAAATAAGAAAATATTGTTCGTCGTTGCAAAGTTATTGTTTGTAATATATTGGGTAAAACTAAACGCAGGCGTTTCCTGTTATCGCCGCCAGGCGTTTTGGGGTTCTCACACTGCTAGCGTGGATGGCGTCGCGTGTGGTCCGCCATTGCATTGTCCAGGGCGATATCGGTTTGATTTTAATACGCGGAGCGGTCTCGCGTCTTTTGCTTGTTGTTTAGTTTGAGTGATAATTGTGAATTTCCTGTTTGTTAAATAACTATTGAATTTGTGTTTGTGAAAAACTCTGTTATTGTGACTTTTTCTTGTGAGAGGTGAAACGTGGCTGGCTGTTCACATCTGGCTGTTCCCGAGTGAAACTACGGGAAGAAATCTATTTAGTTGTTCTGGGGAATTGAGATCTCAAGGGTTAGGTAGGGTGATTAGGAATTCCCCCTTCCCGAAGACACTCAAGTTTGGATCCGAAGAGAAAGAAGATTTAGTTTGGTAAGTGTTCAATTGTAGTTAATTTATAGGTTAGGTTATCATATAGGGCCCTGTAGCTCCCTTCATAAGCTACGGTGGTAGCAGACTGCGTTAAGTTAGTTAGGTTTTAGTCGGGCAAACGTGGTGCCGCGTGGAGATTTTTTCCCGGTACTTATTTTTACCGGTGGTTTTTTCCCGGTGAAGTTCCGGTACAGAATTCTTCCCGCCGCTTCGTTTGTCCGGATTCTCTCTGCCACATTTTCTGGCAGCAGAGCGTAGTTGCTCTGCACATTTTCTGGTAGCAGAGCGTAGTTTATCTACCCTCTATTTGTTCGTTTGTAAAAAATAATTAATTGTTTGTAAAAATTATTAGATTTTTCTTAGTTTGTTTGTATAAGAATATTTGTAACCTTTTTTGTATTTGTTTGCGGTTTGTACCGTGCGTTCCGGGTTTGTGCCATTCTCATACCTACCGCGGTTCTTCGTGTAGTTGCTTGATTTTGTTGTTTTTTATTTACCTTTTGTTATTTTTTGTTTGTGACTTGACGCGATGGCGAAGGCCTCCAATGCTAGGGCGACACTCGCCAACGAATTGGAGATGGTTTGTGACGGCCGGAGGACTCCTGTCCCGGAAGGACAGGGAGGGCGCCATACTGCTAAGAGCGGATCACCTCCACTCACGATTGATTAGCGCGGAAGCGGCCATGGTGGTGCTTACCGAAGCCGAACTTGCCCCGGAGGCCTACGCAGGTCACATGGCGGACATGGACCAGATCCTGAGTCTGCACGATGATATCGCGGAGGCGGTGACCGCAATAAGGGCGAGACAGGCTGGCGGACCAGCCCCTCGCACACCTGTTAGACAGGAAGGACCAGCGGTTACTGGTCGGCTCCCCACCCTTCAGCTGTCCCACTTTGGGGGTAGGATGGAGGAGTGGGTAGCATATAAAAATATGTTTGAGTCCCTGGTCGTAGCACGACAGGATTTGTCGAAGGCCCAGAAGATGGCCTACCTCCTCTCCACTCTTGAGGATGAAGCGCGGTCGCTCATCCAGCACCTCCGGGTGGAGGACGACCAGTACGATACGGCTTGGGAGTTATTGAACTCCCGCTACCAAAACTTACGTTTGTTAGCGGATGCGCACGCCGCACAGTTGATGGCCCTGCCCAAGGTGGCCAACAGGGCACAGTTGCGCCTGCAGTTGCTCACGCCCGTTACAGTGGCCTGTAACGCGCTCCGCACACTGGGGCTGCCGGTGGACCAATGGTCCTTTTTGCTGGTGCACATTGTATTGGGCAAATTACCCAATGACATCCGCTCGCGATTTGAGCGCGAGAATGCGGAACGGGATAGCACCACCCTACCAACATTCACTGACTTGGTGAAGTTTTTGGAGTTTGAGGCACGGGCGGCTGAGAATACCATGACGGACTCAGCGCCATCCAGAGCGCCTGAACGTAGGCCCCAACAGGGACGGCAACCGCCACCGCGTGGAGCTGGTGTGCGGGTTGCGCACACGGCAGCAGTCGCGAGGGACGCGGACTGCCTGCAATGTGGCCGGATGGGCCACAGCCTGCTACAATGCAGGGACTGGCAGGGACTGCCAGTACAAGATCGGCGCCGCATGGCAAAGCGGCATGAACTTTGCTTTTATTGTTTGGGCGGTCACTATGCACGTGACTGTCCCAGGGCCATACCATGCAGTGCATGCCGTGGGCGGCACCACGCGATGCTTTGCATGAACCGCAACGGGGATGGCACCCGGATGTTGAGGCAGGGGTCCCCTATGGGCGGGGGCGCTCCTGCGCGAAGCCCTCCACCACCGGAAGGAGGACGCGGCTTCGCTCGTCGCACCCCCCCTCGGGAGGGGGGTCGCGTACCTGCGCGGGTCTTGGTGGACCGGGACCACGCGCCCCAAGGTCATGGCCAGTATGTGGCTGGCCAGGCCCCGGATAGGGCCCCCATGGGCGGGGGCCCTAGATCGGACGTGAGAGTGGGGACACCCCCCTCCACGCGGGTTACCAATACCCAACACATGCAGCCGCAGCGGTTTTCTCCGCCGCTGCACGAGTACCCACGGCTGGAGTACCACCCGCCGTACCATATGTATGGCCGGGCCGCGGGTTATGCCCCCTCAGATGGGGATGTGCACTCGCCCGCCATATTATCCGGGTCAGTGGCGCGCCCCTGGTTTGGAGAGAGTGGGGAGCCCGTAACTAGCTTGCTCCCTTGCTGGGACAGAGCCGCGGACGGTTCTGCTCCCTACCGCGGTGGTCCGCGTATGGGGTCGTGGGGGGGAAGCCATGAATTTGAGAGCTCTGTTGGACTCAGGGGCTCAAAGCAGTTTGGTTACCACTCGAGTGGCACACCAGTTAGGTTTAGTCGTGGAAGACTCGCCTGTGCCACTTCTTGGAGTTGGTGGCATACAAGTGAAGTGTCTGACGGGCCAGACACTTGTCACCTTTTCTTCCCTGAAGTCCTCCACAATGAGGATCACGACCTCGGCTATGGTAATGGATACCATTGCGGGTTGGCAGCCCTCGACAGACATACCGCCGGGTGTGTTGTCTTTGGTTTCGGGTCTGGATTTGGCCGACCCCTTTGTCTTTCATCCCGGCCCAGTGGACTTGCTCCTGGGCTCGGACGTATTGGGTTGGATTTTGTTGGGTACCCAGAAAGCTCTGGGTTCGTCTTCACTGATGGCAGTGTCTACTATCTTTGGTTTCGCCCTGATGGGCCCTGTGTTTGATAATAGCACCGTGGAGGAGCCACCGGTCGTCGCATCTGCGTCCTTGGCCAAGACCATGCAAAGGTTTTGGGAGGTGGAGGAGCCACCTATGAGTTCCAGGATGGATCCGGAACACGCTGAGTGCGAAGCCCTTTTTCGATCGACCACGGAGAGGTTGCCCTCCGGTCGGTTTGTAACTAGGTTACCCTTTGTTGCCTCTCGTCCTAGCCTAGGGCAAAGTAGGGCGCTTGCGGAGAAACGACTGCTGTCCATGGAGCGACGCATGCAGCGTGACCACGTACTTCGCGATAAATATATTGAATTTATGCGCGAGTACGAGGATTTGGGTCACATGTCTCCGGCTCGAGTTGATTGGAGCTCAACTGAGCATTATTTTTTGCCCCACCACGCGGTGGTGAAGGCCTCAACAGGCAAATTGAGGACCGTCTTCGATGGGTCCGCACCCACTTCGAACGGGGTTTCGTTGAATCTATGTTTGCATTCGGGTCCCAAATTGCATAGGGACATAATTGACATCATCTTGAACTTTAGAAGACATCAAGTGGTTTTGGTGCGGACATCCGGATGATGTTCCGCCAGACAGTCATACATCCTGAGGACAGGCGATTCCAGTTGATACTCTGGCGTGAGCGCCCTGAGGATCCTGTGACGGTGTATGAACTCAACACAAACACGTATGGTTTGAAATCTAGTCCCTATATCGCCATCAGATCATTGCTTGAATTGGCAGAGCGGGAACGGATCCGCTTTCCCCGTGGGGCTTCCGTGCTGTCACGTGACTTGTATGTTGATGACGTGTGCACCGGAGCCCAAAGTATTGAGGAGGCCCTCCTACTGCGGGATGAATTGATCGAAATATTGAAGACAGGTGGCTACGAGCTACGTAAGTGGTTGTCCAATGAGCCTAGAGTTCTAGAAGGGATCCCGGAGGATCACCAACAGAACCCTCACCTGTTTGAGGATGTGGATGATCCCAACAGGATAGCGGTGCTGGGCATGCAGTACCAGCCGCTAACCGATATTTTCACATTCCAAGTGGACTTGGAAATACCAAAAGTCTGGACTAAGAGAACGGTGTTGTCCGTAATAGCCCGTATGTTTGATCCAAGCGGTTGGATCAGTCCAGTGATATTCTCTGCAAAGTGTCTTCTTCAGAGACTTTGGACTTTGGGCGTCTCGTGGGACGAGCCGCTGTTTGGCTCTCCATTGGATGATTGGCTCGAGTTGTTTTCATCGATTAAGGAAGTCAATCGGATTGCCTTGCCTCGTCGAATATTGCCCCCGGGAAATATCGAGCCAGCCTGCATGGCTTTTGTGACGCGTCGGAGCGAGGCTACGCCGCGTCAGTCTATATGCGGACAGTTGACGCCGATGGCCGGGTCAATGTCTCGCTTTTGTTAGGGAAGAGCAAGGTCGCCCCCATCAGGACTAGGCTGACTATTCCCAAGCTTGAGTTGAGTGGAGCTCACCTTCTCTCTAAATTGTTGCATCACGTTGCATGTGAGCTGGCGGCCACGGTCGAGATACGGGACATCTTCGCCTGGTCGGATAGCCAGGTCGCGCTTGCATGGTTGCGCGCGGCCCCACATACCTTGGAGGTTTTTGTTGGAAACAGGGTTTCCCAAATCCAGAATATCGGAATTGATATAACATGGAGACATGTGCCGGGAGAGCTTAACCCAGCGGACTGTGCTTCCCGAGGTTGTACGGCACCAGAATTGGTGTCACACCCGCTCTGGTGGGGTCCAGAGTGGCTGATGGGATCAGAAACTTCTTGGCCTGTCTGTCAGACAGATGTTACTTCCTTGAGTTTGACTGGGCTCCGTGTACATGCTGTAGTCGCTGAGACGACGTCGGAGCCGGATTGGCTACTTGCTCGGTATAGCAGCTTGGATAAGCTTCTGGGTGTCACCAGTTGGATTAAGCGTTTCATACATAATTGTAGAAACCCACAGGCAAAGCGGTTGGAGCCGATTGCAGGTGCAGAAGAGCGCCGGAGCGCATTGTTGCATTGGGTCCGTGTCGTGCAGACCGGACGGTTTGAGTCAGAGCTTCGTATTTTGCGCGACGGACGCGCTAAGTTGAAGGGCGCGGTCGCTCGTTTGAACCCGTACATCGACTCGGATGGGCTTCTTCGGGTTGGAGGCAGGCTCCGGAAGGCGGATCTTCCATATGATACTCGCCATCCTCTGTTGTTGCCCAAGGGCGGACCCTTGGTGCAGCTTTTGGTGTCTGATCGACACATTCGTAACGCCCATGCTGGGTGCAATGCTTTGTTGGCTATTTTGCAACGCGAGTTTTGGATTTTGTCTGCCCGAAGAGCAATCCGTAGTGTCCTGTTTCGATGTATTGCATGTTATAGGTTGAAGGCATCCACGATGCAACCACAGATGGGTGATTTGCCCGCTGATCGAATCCGACCTTCGAGACCGTTTGACGGCGTTGGAACCGATTTTGCCGGTCCCTTTTCGATCAAGGCTTCTCCCTTTCGTAATGCCCGTATTGTGAAGGGCTATTTGTGTGTATTTGTTTGTTTGGCCACCAAGGCTGTCCATTTGGAGGTGGTATCGGCTCTGACTACGGAGGCCTTCGTCGCCGCGTTGGATCGCTTTGTTTCGCGTCGAGGTCTACCTTCCCTTATTAGGTCTGATAATGGCACAAACTATAAGGGAACTGTAAATTATCTTAAGGATGTTTCTGTGTTTATTGATAAAAATTGTACTAGTTTAAGTCAAATTGCTGCCCAAAGGGGAATAACCTGGAAGTTTAGTCCCCCAAGTTGCCCCCATTGGGGAGGGATTTTTGAAGCGGCTGTGAAATCCGCAAAGACCCACCTCCGCCGCATTATCGGAGAAACGGCTCTAACTTTTGAAGAGCTGGCCACAGTGTTTTGTAAAGTTGAGGCGGTCCTCAACTCTCGTCCTCTCTGTCCGCTATCTCCAGATCCAAATGACTTGGAAGCTCTCACCCTGGTCATTTTTTGGTGGGAGGGCCGTTGAATGCCCTGCCCGAATACCCGTGGAAGGATGAACGCGTATATCGGTTGTCGCGTTTTCAAATGTTGCAGCAAATGAGCCAGGACTTTTGGCGTCGCTGGTCGCTTGAATATTTGCATTTGCTGCAGCAAAGAGTGAAGTGGACAGACAGGACTGAGCCTCCCAGGGAGGGTGATTTAGTATTGTTAAAAGAGGCAAATTTGCCCTCATTGCTTTGGCGACGAGCTCGCATATTACGTTTGATTCTTGGCGGAGATGGCACTCCGCGTGTGGCTGAGGTGTTGGTCGACGGTTCGATTTTAAGGAGAGGTGTGACCTCTCTCGCCCGCCTTCCCGTAGAGTAAGCTAGCGGTCTGCTTCTCAGACCGGGACGGGGGATGTTTGTAATATATTGGGTAAAACTAAACGCAGGCGTTTCCTGTTATCGCCGCCAGGCGTTTTGGGGTTCTCACACTGCTAGCGTGGATGGCGTCGCGTGTGGTCCGCCATTGCATTGTCCAGGGCGATATCGGTTTGATTTTAATACGCGGAGCGGTCTCGCGTCTTTTGCTTGTTGTTTAGTTTGAGTGATAATTGTGAATTTCCTGTTTGTTAAATAACTATTGAATTTGTGTTTGTGAAAAACTCTGTTATTGTGGTTTTAGTCGGGCAAACGTGGTGCCGCGTGGAGATTTTTTCCCGGTACTTATTTTTACCGGTGGTTTTTTCCCGGTGAAGTTCCGGTACAGAATTCTTCCCGCCGCCTCGTTTGTCCGGATTCTCTCTGCCACATTTTCTGGCAGCAGAGCGTAGTTGCTCTGCACAGTTATATCGATTTCAGATTTGACATCCGTCCAGTGTTGCCATACAACAAGAACTAAAAATCTGTACATTCGACAGCAAAATCCGTACAAATTCCGTACGTAAAATAAATCTGAAACTCCGTACGAAATCCGTACAATAAAAAAAATTCTTCGCGCTTTTTTAGCATCTCCACTCAGCGAGTTACTTTTGTAGATTATTTTTTATATTTCCTATTTTTTTATAGTTAGTAACTAAATAAAAATAAATTTAGAACCTTGTTTGTCTTTCTTTATCTATTGTAACTAAATAGTGTTTTCTCAAGGTCATAGGGGCCCCATGATCCTAATGTGCCCAGGGCCTCAAATAGTTTAAAGACGGCATTGCTTGTGCCCATTGATCATTAATATGAATGTAGTTTTTCTTCGGACCTGTCCGGGAGTATAACCGAGTCAGTCAATCAATTTCAATAGCAAGGGACAAATGCTTAGCGAATACAAAATCAAAGTAAGTTAACAAAATTATTCAAAACTAAACCATCATTAAAACAAATCCATTAGGAATTCATTATGATCTTAAAATGAAAATTTTGCTATACGGATTTTTGTGGGATATTCTAATTATTTTTCCTGAAATAAAAAATAATAATAAGTAGACATGGGAATAAATTATTGGACCTTAGGCTCTGACGCGTATGCTAAGAAAGCAACCGGGAAAGCGTTCAGATGAGAGAGAGATAGAAATACATTATTATCAACAATCGCAATGATATTTTTCACTGTCAAAACTAACAAAACCATTATTCATCAAAGTGGTACATCACACCGAAAAACAACGTCAACAAATGACTAATCCAAGGTTTTTGGACTACCTGACGCATCACGGTGTAAATAACAGAAATCCGCTTTTAAATTTCGAATCGATTGCTATCAATCATCGATTGAATCAGACGTCTGTCATTGTATGTCGCCACTAATGTCCCGCGCTGTGTAATCTGTGCTCATACGACCTCAAATTACGATGCGAATTGGCGGCAACCGTGTCATTTGAAATATTGTCCGAAGGACCATCTCGGAACAACCCTAATTGTATGGTAGGATGATAAAAATGGTTTCCGATGCAAACTTCCTTTTAAATCTTGGATTTATAGGTGATTCTTTTCTAATGTGATTGCTTTTTAAATAGACGTGATTGTTTCTAAGTGTGAATGAGACGTAGAAAAAGTCAATTTTTTTTTCACCAAATTTCAAATCGGTACCTACTTAGTATCTAGGTACCCAATTGAAATAACTAAACTGATATTTTTAGGTTGGTTTAAGGTAAAAACCAACTTGAAAAGTCAGTTTAGTTATTCCCCGTATAGTTTATAAAGATTTAATTGAGTAGCCAGGGAAAAACTCTCAATTTTCAGAATATATTTTTGAATGTACTAGCTGCGTAGGTGCTCAAAAATTTTACAGACAGGTGGTACTTTTTAGGGCTCTCACAATGTAACAATCCTTAATTTTTTGGTGCAATAAAGCATTTTTACCTCCTTACTTACTTTATGTTCTATCCCCTTTAGTGAACCAAATTGATAAAAAAATTACCAGTTCTGCGTGCGTTACATTACAATTTTTAGAGTTCCGTACCTCAAACGGGAAAAACAGAACCCTTATAAGATCACGTTTGTTGTCCGTCTGTCTGTCAAACTTTTTTTCTCAGGAACGCCTGAAGGTATCAAGTTGAAATTACTATCGAATACTCGGTTCCACGATTTCTTTCAGCAAAAAAATAATCAAAATTATACGTCAACGCGATCAAGAGATATTACCGTAAATGTGGCGAATTTTCGCATATTTTGCGATTTTAGGCAGCAATTAAAACCTATGGGGTACTTTCCGTTAGGCTAAAATTATGAAATTTGGCAAAAAGCAAGGTCTAACAGTACTTATCCAGGAATTAATCTGAAAATTGTCAATATGTTATTAGAAGTCTAAAAAAAAGTGTTACAAACTTATTTTTGCGCTGGATTCAGTATGAGTCTTAGCGATCGAACTGCAAAGTTTAGTTTGTTTTTGAAACTAGTTGGACTTTTAGTTAAAGCTATAATGTGAGATGCTTTGCGTATACGGAACCCTCGGTGCGCGAATTGACTCGCACTTGGCCGGTTTTTATTTTTTTAATCACTTAGTGAAATTATTTAGTGAAAGTGATGTAGTGATAACTACAGAATTATTTTGAACTTCTAACTGGTCAACTTTGCATGTCATATTTTAGGTGAAATAGTTGATATATTGGGATACTATTCCTGTGGCGTATTACCTGCATGATAGGCTCTCGACTCACCACAATAGCAGGCATTCAAATCCATTAGTTTCCAGACAAATTGAATGGGAAAGTGACACACCGGTACACAAACTTCATATGTTGTTTTTACAATACTTATTAAGAAAACAGAGAGACCCGCACATCAAAACGTTCTTTGAGTCACGCCGAAACCATTGGTAGCAATAACTCGACGCGATTTTGTGTACTAACGGAATTATATTGAAAACTAAACATTCATAACAAAACATTCCACGATTAGATTAGACTGTCAACTGAGATCTACAGAGTTGGACGTCTGACATTGACAGCTAGTGACACACGTTCCGTCTTGGGTCCTAACAAATCTTTCTTATCATAAAAAAATAAGAAATCATGGTAGGATTGTTGTAGAATTTTAATTATTCTCCTTTAATATCGTCGACTTAGATTATTATAATATTCAACGAATAGATACCTTATTTAAACATTAGTTCTTTTAAAGAATATTTAAAAGTTGGTTTGATGTGCGTTCGAATTAAGCGAAACGGAGCGCGACAAAATGGAATGTCAAATCGAGAGGAGTCGATTCTCGCTCTTCCTGGATAGGCCGCCACGACTATGTAACATGGCTTGAGCAATTATTAATTTTTTGGGTTTTTTTCACTTTCGCCGCCCTCGGCTCCCCGTCATGGGACTATAGTTTAACCTTTAGCTTTAAAATCCGCGATACGCGCAAGGACGCAGGGGATATTCGCCGCCACGAAGTTGTCGGGAACATGAGCTGTTGATATCCACGTGCCCGCCCGGCCATATGAATTGGCGCTTCCTGGAGTGTCCTCCCATCACCAGAGGGTGCGGTTCTCCCGGACCGTGGACCGCATGCCACGGCGCAGGCCCCGTCGTCGGCGACCCCAAGGCGCAACACACGGATCCTAACCTTATTTCCAAAGGCCGCATCGCCGCCTCCGATCCGATGTCCCTGTAGTGGCTCAGCGCAAACCTCGGAAGGTCCAGCCAGCGTCTACTATCTCGCATACAACGGAGCGTCGCAGGAGCGCCGCGCCGCCTTGATGACGCGACCAGCACCAGTGCTCGAACCCAACGGATCATAATGGTGAACGGGACAACGTTCTAAGTGCGCGCAGATGTTTGTGTGCGGACCTGGCCAGGTACCCTATATTTGGTTTATGTTAATTTTAATTTTCTATTGCGGCAAAGACTTAACAGATTTTGGTATTGATGTAACTGTGTCCGCCTTCAGCGGCTATTGTGTCTATGGAATAAAATGCTATATTCTATCCCAACCACATTGTATTAATGATATCACCCTGCCCATGACTCCCAGGACTTAAGGCTTAATAGACAAGAGGTCCTTGTACTTCAAAAGTACGAGGCTCTATCCTGAGCATTACATCCGGCTCTCTATAAAGTAATTGTTCGTGTATAATCGCACTGCGCAGGGATATTGCCCGTCTTCGCTTCAAATAGTTGGGGACCCCTGCGCACACAGCACCAACATACACACTTTTTATTTTTTTTTATTTTTTATACACGACAATGGCGCCCGAACTAATATATTTTTGAGCCTTTGAGTCCTGTGAGAGTGGCAGTTTTTTCTAAAAAATCGTTTTTAAATTTTTTAAACTCGCTCACTTGTTATTTTGAAATTTTGGTGATATCATTGACTGTAAAGTTATTACACTTTAGTGTTTGTTAGGTTTATATGCGACAGGGTTGTAAGAATACATTTAATACAATTCATAGTAATTATTATAATATTACTAAATAATATTATAATTAATAATATAATAATTAATATTTTATTTGGGCTTCGCTATGAATAAAAAGCATAGCGCTCAGCCATAATTCCTATTTAATCTCAATTTGAGAGCTAATTTATTTTTATTGACAGGGAGTAACCTGTATATATTTAGAAATTTATCAATTATTATAACCTATTACATACCCTGACACATATAACCTCACATTCTTGTCAACATGTCGGACGGCGAAAGGGAAGAGCAATATCACGAAGTAAGTGGGGAGGCAAACAAACCACCTACCACTACTACTTCCTCATTTGTTAATACACGACCACGGGGAGGTGCAATTGACACCCACCCACCCGGCCCTTCCACACTTAAAGCGTTATAACCCACATTGTCTCAACTAGGAGCTCCCGGTTTAGTACGTCAAGCCAACTCAATGGGTAGGACTACCAATGTTACGGAGACTAGGGAAGATGACGAACGCGTTATTCACATATTAAAGGAGGACCATTTGAGGTCGTGGATTAAAATTTTCTGGTGACTGAGACGTCACAGATTTTTTCTTAGAATTGATGATTCTAGGCGTAGTCGAAACACTTCAGAACATAAAGTACTGAAATGTTTTTCTGACTTACTTAGTGGTAGCTATCTTTAAATAGCATTATTAATGTTGCCACCGGGCACACACCATTTTTGTTAGCTAAAGGTCGGGAGATAATGACGGATGGCATGTTGCCGAAAAGAGGCGGCATTCCAAATTCGTTAATACCTTCAAATGACCAGTCGTTCAGCTCATTTCTTCTCCGCTAAACTAGCACCGCGCTTTGTGATGTAAAGTTGTCAGGAAGCATTCGGATGTTGTTTACGACCTTCAGGAGATAGAAACCGATAAAGTTGGAAAATATCATGTCAAGGACATAATAAAAGTCTCACAAGGTGTGTCCCCTAGCTAGCAACTTTCTTATCTTGAACTTTGTTATTTTGGATTGGTATAACCAATTAGAGGCCTCATTTTTCACATATGACATGACTCACATGTGAAATTTTTTTGTCAAGCGTTTTCATGAAAACCAATTTCTTTTGTAACTACACACTCTAGGCGCCAGAGTAAACATAAGGATATGGATTAATACTCCTTAATTTTTGAGAAAAAAAGGAAAATAAGTTTTTTTCCTTATACAATGTCAGCCCAACGGCTATACATTTTAAATGTCAATTTATGTGAGAGCTCTCCATTAGTTTAAAGACTTTATTAGGTTTACAATTTAATTACTAACTAGTAAATTATGTAGGAATGCTAGATTACATATATTTTAATTAAATCTCAAATAGTTTTTCTTATTATACATAAGTAAGAACTATATTACTTTAGATAATTCTTTATTATTAGTATGCTACTTGCGATTATCTCATTAGAAATCCAAGTATGACTTTTTTAATGCAAGGGAATTGCAGCGGTCTGGCCAGACGCTGTATTCCTGACACTCAACATAAATTGAGTTAGTTTTAGAACTCTAGAACGTACATTTTAGTTTAATATATGAAATAGCATGAGTTAGTTTCATATATAGCTGATAGTTTTATATTTAAAAATATATTGCCGTAGGATAGGTGAATGTTTTCTCCGGTTACCCCGGCTGTTTCGGCTAAGTACGACTTAACCTCTTTGCCGAAAAGGGGGGTATTGTAGTGATAACTACAGAATTATTTTGAACTTCTAACTGGTCAACTTTGCATGTCATATTTTAGGTGAAATAGTTGATATATTGGGATACTATTCCTGTGGCGTATTACCTGCATGATAGGCTCTCGACTCACCACAATAGCAGGCATTCAAATCCATTAGTTTCCAGACAAATTGAATGGGAAAGTGACACACCGGTACACAAACTTCATATGTTGTTTTTACAATACTTATTAAGAAAACAGAGAGACCCGCACATCAAAACGTTCTTTGAGTCACGCCGAAACCATTGGTAGCAATAACTCGACGCGATTTTGTGTACTTACGGAATTATATTGAAAACTAAACATTCATAACAAAACATTCCACGATTAGATTAGACTGTCAACTGAGATCTACAGAGTTGGACGTCTGACATTGACAGCTAGTGACACACGTTCCGTCTTGGGTCCTAACAAACCTTTCTTATCATAAAAAAATAAGAAATCATGGTAGGATTGTTGTAGAATTTTAATTATTCTCCTTTAATATCGTCGACTTAGATTATTATAATATTCAACGAATAGATACCTTATTTAAACATTAGTTCTTTTAAAGAATATTTAAAAGTTGGTTTGATGTGCGTTCGAATTAAGCGAAACGGAGCGCGACAAAATGGAATGTCAAATCGAGAGGAGTCGATTCTCGCTCTTCCTGGATAGGCCGCCACGAGTATGTAACATGGCTTGAGCAATTATTAATTTTTTGGGTTTTTTTCACTTTCGCCGCCCTCGGCTCCCCGTCATGGGACTATAGTTTAACTTTTTAGCTTTAAAATCCGCGATACGCGCAAGGACGCAGGGGATATTCGCCGCCACGATGTTGTCGGGAACATGAGCTGTTGATATCCACGTGCCCGCCCGGCCATATGAATTGGCGCTTCCTGGAGTGTCCTCCCATCACCAGAGGGTGCGGTTCTCCCGGACCGTGGACCGCATGCCACGGCGCAGGCCCCGTCGTCGGCGACCCCAAGGCGCAACACACGGATCCTAACCTTATTTCCAAAGGCCGCATCGCCGCCTCCGATCCGATGTCCCTGTAGTGGCTCAGCGCAAACCTCGGAAGGTCCAGCCAGCGTCTACTATCTCGCATACAACGGAGCGTCGCAGGAGCGCCGCGCCGCTTTGATGACGCGACCAGCACCAGTGCTCGAACCCAACGGATCATAATGGTGAACGGGACAACGTTCTAAGTGCGCGCAGATGTTTGTGTGCGGACCTGGCCAGGTACCCTATATTTGGTTTATGTTAATTTTAATTTTCTATTGCGGCAAAGACTTAACAGATTTTGGTATTGATGTAACTGTGTCCGCCTTCAGCGGCTATTGTGTCTATGGAATAAAATGCTATATTCTATCCCAACCACATTGTATTAATGATATCACCCTGCCCATGACTCCCAGGACTTAAGGCTTAATAGACAAGAGGTCCTTGTACTTCAAAAGTACGAGGCTCTATCCTGAGCATTACATCCGGCTCTCTATAAAGTAATTGTTCGTGTATAATCGCACTGCGCAGGGATATTGCCCGTCTTCGCTTCAAATAGTTGGGGACCCCTGTGCACACAGCACCAACATACACACTTTTTATTTTTTTTTTATTTTTTATACACGACAGTGAATAAAGATTGGCAATGAACTTGATTATACAAATGACTTATTTTGAACAGCAAGTGTTCATTAAGAAATAAACACAAAAGTTCTCATGCTTTGGAAAATTATAATACCGTTTTGGCATTCCATCCATTTTGTTATGTGATGTGACTAACGTCGCTTAATTTGCTCTTTGCCATTTTGCACGAATAAATACTACATGATATCGTGCCTTGAAATTATGTAGAAAAATATCTTGGAAGTGGTAGTAAACAATAGTAAAGATATAATTAAGTTATTTAACACGTCGTAAGCAAATTATAAATATGTTGTAATTTTACGATAAAAAATATTAGTGCTATTCCAGATTTTGCTTGACCGGTCCGTGTACCAAATTTTATCAGAAACTGCCTAGTAGTTCAGGCGAGATTGAGTAATTTAGTAAAATACCTGCATCCAAAATTATATGACCATAATATGATAAATAATGTTAATGTTTGCATCTAAATTTAAAAAGAATAGATCTTAAGGATAAAGCGAAGGGCTGTTCATTGAACAATTTCCGCTGGATGGCGTTGATAGCAACATTTTCCGTTTTATTTTTTTTGTTGCGTTGTTGCAGTACTTATAGGCAAACATTTTGAATTGGCGAGCGGTAAACATACTATTTTATTTATTTTATGGCCTACGATTATATTTCAGTCAACATAATGAAAAAAAAGCTTTAGAATAGAATCTGCCATGAATCTTCGTATCTCTACACTCACTCACACTACGACGAGAGCTTTCAAAATGACATTAAATATAGCGCAAAGCATTGTTATAAATTTAAAAATACGCTACTAGATGGCACTTATTTCAAAAGAGTGTCTAACTACAATAATGCCAATCGGACTGGCTGGCAGCATAAGAAAAAAGAAAAAGAAATTCAAAAAATACAAAGAGCTAAAAATAACCTATAATTTCTTATTGTCATTGTCATATTTTGTAAGAAAGCAAAAAAATATATTTATGAGAATTAATATAGGTACCTATGTAGTTCAAGTTCGTATCAATTGGACTCAGCAACGAAAAAGTCCTCCAGCGCGTTGCAATGTCTAGACTTTTGTTGCAAACTGTCAAAAAGCGCAAAGTTGAATATTTGGGACACGTTTTGCGACACAACAGATATCAGCTGCTTCAACTTATGGGAAAAATAGAAGGCAAGAGATGTGTTGGAAGACGCAAAAAATCATGGCTGAGAAACATATGTGAGTGGACCAGAGTCACCACGGTTGAGGAGCTGTTTCGCTTAGCGACGAACAGAGAAGAGTTTGCGAATCTGACGGCCAACCTTCAGTAATGGAGAGGCACTAGTTCAGTAGTGCAAAATCATAATTTGTAATAAGAAACTGTAATTTAAATACCTATCTACCAATAACTTCAGCAGTTTGGATTTCACCACCTCTTAGATTCCCAACACAAATCTAGCAATAGTTCGAACATCCATTTTCAAAAATCAATCAGCAAGCAGCACCGCAGACGTTATGGTCTTAATGTTCTATTGAATTGTATGACTAGAATTATATTTTTTTAAATAAAACTAAATAGTACATATTGTTGACTTTTATTTTTAGTAATGAAGTGGAAATTTATTTTCCGAACTTTTTTTTATTAAAGAAAACAAAAGATTAGCTATAGTTATTCTATTCCAACATAAATTGTTAAATATTGCAGTCATTATTCATGATGACTCCTTCATTGCTTGGAATGATGAATGGTAATGATAAATTCTTCATCACGACAAACCTGTGTTACAGTTTTTGTTTTTGTATTACAGAATTAGTGTATAAAGAAACACTCTTGTGCTGTGCATTTCCTGCCACAGTATTGACATTTGACACGTGTCAATACTATCGATAGTCCTGCAACGCTAGTAGATAGATATGTATATAGTGTAGACTTACATCGATACCACGACGAATATCGATATCTTTTATTGTTGATATAAATTAATATCGTTTTTAAATTTGCAACAAGCTAATTATTAAAAATAAAAAACACGACTGACAAGTTTTTACTCAAAAAGTATAACTATTTACAAACATATAAGTAATATACATTTTTCAAATCGCCTTTTAAAGCCCTTCAATTTGATACCCCACTCGATAAGATTGATCAAATTTTATTGTTTTTTGGTCTGCTATTTATCGCATATATAATCCGCCATTTTGTTTTTATGATGACGTCATATAGCCTATGTCACTCGGAGGAATGCAAGAAATCTAAAAATACCTCTCACATCAAAATCTGTTAAGCCATTCAGGACTTATGGTGGAATAAAGAAACTTACATACAGACTTACATACATACATGAACCCTGAAAACATAACACTCCTTTTATGGTCAGTCGTGTAAAAATAAATCTGCAAATAATAAATGCGTATTTTATGCATAAAGTGAAAAAGTAATACACAGGTACCTTATTTACATTTTAATTGATAATTTGTTAATACTTATCCGAATCTGATCGATTAGATTCAGCACTGTCAACGGTCAATACATAATCACACTTTCAATGAAATGTATTTAAATAAAATCGGAAAAAAAAATAATTAATATAAATCACGGAGGTCGAGCCCACCTCGACTTTATCGATAATTCAAAGTATCGATACTTCGTGCCCTAGAAGTTCTAGGATTAAATTAGACGTTCAGAAAACATATTGTGAAATGCAAACTAAAAAATAATTAATCAGTAATATTTGTTTTCTTTGAAACTAAATATAAATGTATGCACATATTCCTATAGTTTATTTTTTGTAAATGAATACCTACGTGTATAATATCTACCTACTATAATGTCTTTTGATAAAAGTATTTTCAAAATTAAATTGTTTAAGTTTCAGAACGAAACTTATGATTGTAAAAATAATTAAAATAATTATCTTTTTGGGTAAAAAAAAGCAACGTTGCCATCTTACACCTCGCACAGATCGGCAACAACGTATCGATGAATGCCTGAGATGAATTCGCACAAATATTCCAGTCCAGTCATATACGTAATGGCAAGCTTGTTGTAATATATTAAATCTAGGGTTCAGTACGTATTTTTATGAAAGATTTTTTTATGGTGAAATTTAAATTTGATAACTGGGACTTTTGAATATGAAGGCAGGGATATCTGAATATGACATCTTGACACCTGGATGTGAAGACCTGGGTGTCTGGTCATGTGCATATGAAATGCTGGACAGCTGAATATGAAGACCAAAGCTTCAGGAGATGATCACCTGAACATCTGGAAATGAAGATCTGAAAATGTGGAGCTGAAGACCTGGACATCTGGACATCACCTGCACATATAAATTTGAAGACGTGGGAGTCTGGTCATGTGGATACGAAAACCTGGACAGCAGGACAAAGTCCAGGACATCACATCCAGATGTACAGGTGATGTCCAGATGTCATATTTAGATAGCCTGTCTTGATATCCAAAAGTCCCAGTAATCAAATTTAAATTTTACCATAAAAAATCTTTCATAAAAATAAGTATATTGAACCCTAAATTGTATTTAATATTGAAACTTGCTATTTTATAATTTTTTAGCATTTCATGATTTTCTTTTGTTTTTCACGTACAGCCGATGGCGCTGTCAAGGCAAGCAACATCGAGGTAGCATGCATTTAGGTCTCAAAGTGCTTTTATATAAATAATAGTAGTCAGTAGTTTGTAATAAATCTGCTAGACGTCGCCCCTAAATGTCACAAAATATTACGCACACATCAACAAGAATCTCAATTTTTGTCGTATTTTAAATGCTGTTTTTCTCGTAAATTATTATACATTATTATGTTAAATTCAACATGAGAGCACAATTACTTCATAAGAATTGGAAATTCGATTTTATTATGAGAATCATTAACGAAGTTTAGAGCATTGCTGTAGAACAAAATGTATGGACAGCCAAAGCTTGGCTTTCACCTTAAGACTTATCGATTAAGAATTTTCCTTTTTTTTGAAATCTATACTTAGATAGGTATAGCTGGTGTCGATTGCAACCGAAATGTCGTGTCTTATTTCTTGTTCTGCATCAATATGTATGACCCAGTCCTTTGGAGATGAGCCGACTGCCGAAAAAGCTGACTGCAGGAACATGTCGATCCCTCGTTAGCCTTTAAACTTGGAATTTTTAGTATTTTTCAGTATAATCTACTGTGAAAGGCTTAATTTTCGAAATCCTAAAGTTTTGGTATTTGTTGAAAATATTTAAACATATAGGTATGTACCTAGTCTTGTGTAGAGTCATGTCTCCTCTTACATATAACTAGCTGTTGCCCGCGGCTTCGCCCGCGTGATTAGATGAAAAGTCTTTTCGTGTTCCAAACTGTTTCAGATGTTTCGGATCTTCGATTTTTATACGTCTACAGAAAATGCTCATCAGATTAATCAAGATTTGCTAAGGCGCCATTTCCATATACGTTATAGTGTAGCTGGTCTCTTAGAGTTATTCATCAGATGTTCCAGATCTTAAATTTTTATACTTCAGCAGAAAATGCTCATCAGGTTGAGGGATTTTTGCTAAGGCGCCATATACATATATGTTATAGTGTAGCTGGTCTCTTGGAGCTTTTCATCAGATGTTCCAGATCTTAAATTTTTATACGTCAGCAGAAAATGCTCATTAGGTTGAACGACTTTTACTAAGGTGCCATTTCCATATATGTTATAGTGTAGCTGGTCTCTTGCAGTTCTTCATCAGATGTTCCAGATCTTCAATTTTTATACGTCAGCAGAAAATGCTCATCAGGTTGAACGACATTTGTTAAGGCATCATTTCCATATTTCATATAGTTTAGCTGTTCTGTTATGGTTCTTCATCAGGTGTTCCAGTTTTCAAAATCAATTATAGCCTATATGTTGCCTAGACTTAAAGCTATACAACAAAAAAAGTTTCATTCAAATCCGTCCAGTAGTTTTTGCGTGAAACGCGTACATACATACAGACAGACAGACAGTCAAGAAATTCCAAAAAAAATTTTTTGCTTTCAATTGTTCTTTTTAAGTGTCCCTCTATCCATTTTAGTCAAAAATACTTAATGTACAGACAAAATATTTTTACTGTTTTATTATATGTATAGATAAGTATGCACAGTAACCGGAATAATACATATACATGTATTATGGTTTATGTTAATATTTAGTTCGAACACTTTACTATGATTACTTACTAGAAATCGTTTACTAAGTATTTTAATAACTCTAGAGTAATTGAAATTGTAAACAATTTCTACCAAACCAAACGCTAATATAATATTTAGATATTATTAATATTTAACCTTTAACTAAGCGTTTGTTTATCAATATTTTCTAAAGACTGAACTGTACCACATCTATACATATAATAAAACAGTAAAAATATTTTGTCTGTACATTTAATATTATAGACTGAAATGGATAGAGGGAGACCTAAAAAGAACAATAGAAAGCAAAAAAAATTTTTTGGAATTTCTTGTCTGTCAGTCTGTCTGTCTGTATGTATGTACGCGTTTCACGCAAAAACTACTGGACAGATTTGAATGCAACTTTTTTTGTTGTATAGCTATTAAGCCTGGGCAACATATAGGCTATAATTCATTTTGAAAACTGGAACACCTGATGAAGAACCACAACAGAACAGCTAAACTATAAGTAATATGGAAATGGTGCCTTAACAAAAATCGTTCAACCTGATAAGCATTTTCTGCTGACGTATAAAAATTGAAGATCTGGAACATCTGATGAAAAGCTCCAAGAGACCAGCTACACTATAACATATATGGAAATGGCGCCTTAGCAAAAATCGTTCAACCTGATGAGCATTTTCTGCTGACGTATAAAAATTGAAGATCTGGAACATCTGATGAAAAGCTCCAAGAGACCAGCTACACTATAACATACGGAAATGGCGCCTTAGCAAAACTTGGTTAATCTGATGAGCATTTTCTGTAGACGTATAAAAATCGAAGATTGGAACACAGGAAACTTTTCATCTAAGCCAAAATCACGCGGGCGAAGCCGCGGGCGAAGCCGCGGGCAACAGCTAGTATTATATAATACCCTAGTAACTGTAGGCACGTACACCAGGTACCCACTATTATTCTGCAAAAGCAATCCTTTTATTTACTCACGACTGCAATTTCCCTTCCCATTAAAGTTTTTAAGCTGTATGTGCATTAACCTTAAAAGGGTTTCGAAAGTACAGGCGTCATAAATAAACGGGCAAGTCAAAAAACTCCACTATGTTCAATCGGCCCTCGATTCCTCCAGTACACTGAGAGATCGTAAATACTTCACAATTAGTCAGGTAAAGTCGGTCTTTATTTATAGAAAAAAGTCTCAACTCTAAGATATGGAGCGATTTTCTTCCAAATGTGGTTACATCTCTCAGTATAAAAATGTTGTCGATTTTGCCTTCTCGAATACGGACTTCAACTTAATTGAGACTAAAAAAGAATTTATTATCGTTTTTAAATAACGATAAAATGTTATACGTCAGTTTGATTGTGGGTTCTCAGATCTGTTCAATATCTTTAAAAATAAATATGTTTATTGAAGATTAATAACAAAAGATATCCTAAATTGATCAGTCGATAACTAACAATAAATACAACTGTTTACTGTACTCTATGTTGTATTAATAGAGGTAAAAATACAATGACAGGACAGGTCCATGTGCTTTTAATTACCTAACTAAACTGAATACAATATCACAAAATAGTTATACTTCCCGGAGAGTCAAACCTGTAATATCCAGCCTCTAAGCTAAAATCTATATCACTTTACAATTAGACTGAGAGACCGCAAAATAATAAAACATTTTTTATTATTATTTTGCACTAGTCGCGCCCGGGGTTTCGGGGCGGAGAATTTCGGGATAAAAAGTGCCCTATGTGCTATTTCCGGTATTTTTCCTACCCGTATAGCAAATTACATCGAAATCCGTTCAGTAGATTTTGCATGATTGAGTAACAAACATGCTCACAAAGTCACAAATTAACAAACTCACAACCAAACTTTCCCATTCATAATATTAGTTTGAAGTAAAATTTCTGGCACAGAAAAAACCTAGTACTTACAAAACCTAGAAAAAATCTCGATCCGAGTTGCGCCGCTCCTAAATTACAGCTACAAGTGTCCGAGCATCGAACCCTTGACGGAATTATCACTCTATTGTTGTGTTGTTTACTGAGCCATCGGGTACTTTATGTGCTGGTCTGGGAACACAATTTGCGACCTACAAGGCTGTTGCAATTATTTTTTCACTCACTTTTGTTCTCTTTCCGATAGAAAAGTAGTGTTTGTTTTTATTGTATTTACTTCTATACTATTTGTATTTACTATTGTAAAGTTATTAAGTTTTATCTGACAAATCTTATCTAGGTATACATACAATACACTTGTCATGGATATTTTATAGCTAGTTTTTTATTATTTTGTATTTTTTTTATTATTTCGGTCATATGCCCGCAGTTTCCCACGGGAACACTTTTTCTCGAGATGAAATGTACCATAAGGTCACTTTCGCATTTCTAATATTAAAAGTAAGGTTAGGATTAGGATAAACAAGTATGGTATCGATTTTGTCTTGTAAGTAGTTGGAGTACCAACTTACCCTTGCTTACAGTGGTGCTCTGTTATATTGTAAACATAGATTTTGAACAAAGAAACTTAGCTTTTCCCCTCTAATTAGCTCTCGTAAATTTCGGTTTTCACCCCCTTAGGGATAGATTTCCACTAACGCTACATTGTATCTCTCTGAAAATTTCAAGTTTTTACTTTTACCAGTTTCATCAATCAATCAAAGTTTATTTGAAAGAACATAAATACTCGTACAATGAATGAAAAATTATTTATTTAAGTGGACAGGACTCATATGTTAGTCAATTTATGCTATTTTAGTTCTTCATAAAAAATAATAGTTATGTATCCATGTGTGTATTCATCTCTGCTTTGATATACCAATCAGTTAGGCAGTATGTTAGAGTCCAATCTTCAATACATATAATAAAACTGTAACTGGTCTGGGGCGGTTAAATAGAAGAGTTTAAGAAAAAATTATGAGGTGTCTTCATGGGGCCAATAGAAGCCAAAACCATTTTTTGTAGAATTTTTGTATGAATTGCTGTTTTCCTGCGTCTGTATGTTTGTTCGTGATACGCATCACCCAAAAACTATTAGACCAAATTTGATGCGGTTTTTACTGGTGTATTAAAGAAGGCCTAACTTAAAATCTAGCGTAAGTTTCATCTTGATAGGCCACTTAGAACCTGAGATATACGTGGACGAAGTCGCGGGCACAGGCTAGCTTTTAATAACATAGATGTATATTAGAATAAATCATAGATTAAATGTAAACGAGAGGAAACTGAAAACTAAATGATTTACAGCCTCTTTCTTCGCAAAGGTGGCTAACAAGGAAATCCGTGTTCCTACACATCTGACAATTTAATTGCCCCATAGAAATTAATTTGGCCAAAGGCCGGCTTGTCTTTACACGGGACTGCCACTGAATCGTGGGAACCGGCCATTGAGACCATTTAATGCACCATTCATGTGTAACGGTGTCTCTGTGTTTGTTTGTGTGTCAAAGTTCAGTTTTTGTGAGTCAGCGCAATTTATCATTTCTAAAATAACGGAAATGACATTTTTTTTAAAGTCATGTCCAAAATGTCTATGGCTGAAATTACAGATATGATATCAGTCAAGTTATGATAGATTTACCACCATAACAGTGCTCTGTGACCATAACTTCACCACATGAATACCACTTAGAAATGGGTAAACAGTATTGACTATTTTCCTATCTTTTTTATCTAGGTTTTCTTGATTTTCTTATCTAGGCTACCATTCCTACCATAGAAACCTGTCACTATATCCACCGATAAGCCTAATGTCCAGTTCGACGTGGCCTTCGAGTCTCACTTCTCTTGACTCTGTCTACTCCGTAAGGGATAGAAGCGTGATATTGAATCTGAATAAGTTGCGGGGGCGTCACGCGCGGTTCCGCAATCTCCTTGAAAATGGACTTCTGAAGAGTCCAAAACTATAACACCCGATCGGCAACACCCGACCTACATACATAGACTCCGTTTTTTCCTACTTGTTTTATTATGTAAACAATCTTACCATGTCTTTTTACACGACTGACCAAAAAAGGAGTGTTTGTTTTCAGGGTTCATGTATGTAAGTATGTATGAAAGTTTCTTTATTCCACCATAAGTCCTGAACGGCTTAACATATATTGATGTGAGAGGTATTGTTAGATTCCTTGCATTCTTCCAAGTGACATAGGCTATGTAAGTTGTCAGTCGTGTTTTTTTTTTAATAATTAGTTTGTTATGATTTTACAACAATATAAATTAAAATAGACTTTTTAGGAAATTACTTTCGTGGTTAACAAATGATTTACTTTAGAATTAGGTTTGAAGTAATATTTTTTTTATTTTCAACAAAATAGGGTATTTGACTGTTTTTAAAAACCTATCTAAAATTGTTCTTTACGTTATCAGAAAACTAACTAAATTTTTCATTATTTTTCAGTATTTACATTTAAAATCAATGAAAAAAGTTCAAAATAATCATATTATCGCTTAAAAGCTCAATATGTTACAATGAGAACCCCGTCATGTATTATGGGCACTCATCACTAAAAGCCGTTCTGTCTTACGTACACTAATATCACTTCCTTGTTTTCATCAAGATTTTCAATAGAATGTGATGTAATTGAAATGTCAATGTGAGCAACAAAACTAATTAACAATGTAAGTGGCTAATGGCAATGGTGTAAAGTGTCCAGATATAGTCTCACAATTTTTCTAAAATAACGGTGCGACTTTTACAGTGCGAAACGGAACATGGAATTGACACTTGACTGATTTGACCACCTAATTACGTCATTGAAAATGGCGGAGCGTGTCATACCACGTGGTCAAGGGCTTGAAATAAATGACTTTATAATTAGTTTATTAACATAATCATTGCTTCTTTTGACAATTAAAATTAACCAAAAATTAAAGAAAAATATTGTCTTCAAGGATACTTATAGAATTACTCATATTTTTAATACTGTCAAATACCCTATTCAACAAAAAGTACTGTGAAGATTGTTTACATAATAGGACAAGTAAGAAAAAACGGAGTTTACATACATACGTACGTACGGGTACGTGAGTGACCCGTTTATTTCAACTAGAAAGTCATTAAGGGTGTGCCTCGCTCCTTGACAAGCGAACCAATCTCCTAACGAAGTATGAAACATTAGTGCCATCACCGCAGATGAGATTGCGTGGTTTCCCATAGTTTCCCAACCGCTGTGTTGACATTGTGGTGTAGTTAGTCAGCTCTCATTTCCTGGATTATTGCAATTAGTGATGGTGGCTCAACAGACGCAGGTTCAAATTTCACGCGTGATTTGCGAGAAGATGAAAAAAATTTAATTCATTTGTCCCGTGTAAACAATGCAATTTTCCCCATTTAAACTTGCATCCCTTATAGCAAATCCTAACTAATATTATAAATGCGAAAGTGAATGCGAATGAATGAATGAATAATGCGAATGTTTTTTTTATTTATTTGTTTGTTACCTCTTCACGCTTTATCTACTGAACCATTTTTCCTGAAATTCCGCATACACATAGTTAAAAGTACTGAAAAGGATATAGGGTACCTTTCATCCCGGGAAAAAGCACTGTTCCCGTGGGAAATTCACGCGGGCGAAGCCGCGGGCAAAAGCTAGTACTATATAAACTATATAACTAATATAGGCTGGAGAACATCTGGTAATCCTAGTAAGTAAGTAAGTAAATAAAAATGCTTTATTGCACCAAAACTAGTTGCGATGCTTAAAATCAAATACCGGCGGTATTTGATTTTAAGCATCGCAACTATTAGAAGAGAAAAGTCAGGCACCAGTATAAGCCCTCTCGTCCACGGCACGTTTTTCACCGTGAAAATCTCCGGTTCGTTCGCCGTATGTAGACACGGTTGACAGTTTTGTAGGGATCACTATAGTTTTCTCGTGCCATGTACAAAGATGCACGTTTTCCGAGCGGATAAAACGCCGTACGGTACTTAGAATAAAATTAATTCTTCGTCTTTCAACGTCGACTGGCTTAGAATAAAAGAATGTATCATTCTTTTTTCTTCGTATCCTGAGCGTAAAACGTTTAGTTTAACCTACTAAAAACGTTTCAATGGATGATACAACTATGTGACATTTTTTTAAGCGGAAACCCGTTTACAGTTTTGTCACATCGGCATTTTTTCATAGACTTATATGACTTTTAAGTATTGTTTGATATTTCATAGTGTCTATTAATTGATCGATCATTCCGGCAATTTGTCATAGTAATCGATACGAAATGACAAATTACCGTCAATTATTCCAACTGTAATAATAATTGTATCTAATTGACGTCAAATTGACTATCCATTTCTAGAATGTCGGTGGTTCACAAAGCGGCTTTTTTTAAATTTTCATAATTACCTTTGTAACAGCGACATTTCTCGAAAGGAAATAAAAAGAATAAAAGAAATGCGCGAAAGGGATGCAGGGCAATTGAGCACAAATGAAAAGGCGCCGGGACTGAATTAGGAAAACATTTGGAACTGAAGTGAAGTGGAGTTGACTTTCATGATTTTTTTCCTTTTACTTAACGTACCTATAGATAATTTAATATGCTAATGTCATTACAATCTAGCCTAATGTCGGCTAATGAGTAATTTTACTCTGACCTAGTTTTATATTGTTACTATTGAATAAGAATGTGTTCATCGGCACTTTTCTTACTGTCTCTGTTAAGGGGAAGGCACTTTGTTTATGTGTCTTTATTAACACTATTTATCACTATCACTATTAAATTGTTTTTATTGTCACTACACTAAATCAGACGGTTTAGTTCTTTTGAGTCTATGCCATATGTCCGTGTACTATCATGAATAAAGAAATATCTAATTAGACCAATTTAATTAAAATATAAAAAATAAACATAGATATATTAATCATAAAATGGTTCTTTGGGATACAAATTCTTGTCGTCAAAATAATTTTGGTTTTATTATTAGTTTCAATTCGTTCTTAATTAGTTTTTACTTAATTTCGTTTTGTTTATATTTAAAAGCTAAAAAACATATGATTGCAGATATATTCATTATAGTGATTGATCTTACTGCTTGATTATAATTGTACTAGATATCTTCCTTGTTAAATATATAATGGTCGTGATCTATTCGTCCAAAAGATGATATAAATAATGTATTTATTCAGATGGGACGGGCTCTATCGCACACACGTCAATCAGAGGTAGTTTGTTGAAGTTTATTCAGAGAACCAGTGCAACAGAGGATCACATTTAAATGTCACATATTAGGAAAATAAATAGGTTTTTAACTTACAAATTGGTTTGAACGTATCCTTCTATCTGCTTGTTAGTAGCTAAAGGTAAAACAATGTGAGATAGACTCGTTGATGGTTTGCTTGTTATAACTAGAGATAAAAATTAAAGAGTCATTTTGCATGTGGTAGGAAAGCGAAATTTATCACTAAGCTATAATTGTTTTTATTTAATAGCTTCGTCCCCCCACACACGTGCAAAATAATCGTCTTTTTCGAGGTAGTGATTAGTACTGTCGACTGCATGTGAGGTTCTTTTTCTTCTTATCGAGTGTGTTATTAGTAACACTAGTGTTAGATTTTATTCAAGTCGCCTAAAGGTATCTGACATGAATTTTACGACTACCGCCATCTAGTGGCAACAGCCATATACGCACTAGTAAACTAAATTAAATAGTCAGCAAATGTGCAGCTTTTCTCACGATGTTTTCCTTCACCGAAAGCAGATGGTGGTCTTTGAGAAAACTACCATGCATGCATGGTAGTTTTCTCATAGACCAATCTGACTCATGTTCATATTCCGATCCAGCTAGCGACTCCACAGTTTTCTAAAGCCGAGATTGCACAGACTGCAGCTCAACAAATGGGGTGTAAGAATTAAAAGGCGCTCAGTGCCGGCCGTCTGTTGCCGCCTTTATTAGGTCGTCGTTTCATTATCATCATTGGGGTACATTTGTTTGAACCTACTTTTTAAGGGTGTTTTTGTTTTTATGACTTTTGTAAGAATACTAATCTAATACTGCTAAGAATTGTGCATATTATATTCAGGTTGAAAGAAATTTTGGTACAGGAAGTGCTTTTTCATCCATGTAGGTACCAAAATTCGAAGCGGTGGTGGCCGAGTGGTAGGGCGCCCGCCTGTGGATACAAAATCCCAGGTTCGAATCCTGCCCGGGCTACATGAGTTTGTATACCAATCTGACTCATGTTAGTTTTCATCGACCACCACTTGCTTCCGGTGAAGGAAAACATCGTGAGGAAACCTGCACTCTGGTTGATAATTATATCAGCTAGTGTGTGAAATGGAGAAGGCAATGGCAAACCACTCCATTAAAATTGCCATGAGAGTCGTTATGTGTGTTTCATTCCATATAATGACCACGACCCTCAGTCATGAGGAAATACGACTAAAAAGAGAGGTACCAAAATTAACTAAATTTCTCGCAGCAGCCTAATACTGCTAAGTATTATGTGCATATTATATACTAGCCACGCCCCGGGGCTTTGCTTCCAAATAAATTTGCGTGATTGAGTAACAAACATCATTACAAACTCACAGACTAGCAAACTCACAGACTCACAAACTCACATCCGAGCTTTCGCATTTATAATTTTTATTTTATTTTTATTTATTTATTTATAATATTAGGATTAGGATTATTAGGATATTAGTATAAGTATTATATATCGAAATCGGTTTAGTAGATTTTTATTAAAGGATTGGACCGTAGTCACAACTTTTAAAATTTTCGTTGTGGATAAGACCTTTTAAAACTGACTTGTAGACATTTATGACGTAGAGTTGTTCATGACCGCTTCTAAGTGTTTATTTTATTAACTATTTTCGTAAGACCTTTAAAAATATTGTACAACACATTATTATTAAAATCCTCCATAACTGGCTAATTAAAAATGACCGCTATGCTATTAGAACTAAAGTAAAAAATTGTGCGTGTGAATTTTGGTTCAAGAATTAAGTCAAATGCTTATTCTCAGTTAAAGCGCAATTAAGGAAAATACATATGTACCACTTCACTTTAGCGCACTTGAAGTTTTCACTTAAAATTTCAATTAATATTGATCATCTTTACAATGAAGGACGATACTTTTGCATATTTATCACAGAAGCCAGAAAATACTCTCACTTCTGAGATAAATATGCAGAATTAAAAGTCTGGTTGTGGTCAGCATTTCGGCTTTCCACAACTTTTGCAAATGCTTTGAGGTTTATGTCACGTGAATTCACTTACAATTCTCACGAGATTGTAAATTGTAAGTGATTCGTACCAAACTGCTAACAATATTGTTTTAATTAGATTTAATTATTTATTATGACTAATGTTAAGTGAATATGAAGCGAAATGCTCACAGTGAATTAATTATGCTACGAATAAAAAGAAATATTTCTGGTACCTACAAATACCATACAACCCATTGTGGGTCTTGGCCTCCTCCACCATCTTCTTCCACTTCGTTCTGTCTCAGGCATCCCGGCGCCAAGTTGTTTTTTGCCTATTCTCTTCAGGTCTTCATGGAGACAATCATTCCAGCGTTTTCTACTTTTCGAGGCTTTTTCTGCTGTAGGGTCCATTTCGAGATAATTTTGACTGCTCTGGTGTCATCCATTCTTCATCTCGACCTCTAAGGCATCAAACAATAAGGCACGAAAACTAAAAGTTGTAAAATACTAAATCTAAACATTATCTGACTAAATTTGCACACCGTTTCAACGGTTGAACATTACTGCCCTGTAACATCAGAATCTATGCATATCTATGTATCACAAAGTTTTTTTTGGCAAATAAATATATCTTTATCTTTACTCAGCGAGAGACACTTGAGGTTATACTTCTGCGCTCTAGTCATTTTGTGGGTTTATTTATGTGGGCCATTACCTCGTACAAGGCAATGGCGACAAAACTCACACTTTATTAAAGCCTATTTGTTTTATTGAATAAATAATTTTATTATCGTGCTGTGAGTTATGGACCCGGCGGAGCGGTGGTTACAAATCGCTTGACCGTAGGGGTCTGGGCGCAGGTTCGAAGATTTTATTGGGCACCTATATTTTTGTCATATCGATTGCTTTAGATACTTTGTTAAGTGTACCCTAGGGTTTTGGACAGCAGGCCAGAATGAAATAAAATACTAGCAATAGGAGGAGATCAAACTTATTGTATTCGTTTTAATGTAAATATTGGTATTGGTATATGAGCACAAGAATATTCTTAAATATACTATTACTATTACTTTTTACACCTGTCAAAAGTAAGCATAATAAGATAGATATTACATTTAAAAATTGGTCAAACATTATTTTGTTAAAAATAAATAAATTAAATATTACTATTACTAATACTACCTATAAATAAATACTATATTAAAAATCTAATTCTAAAGGATAATGCAACCAATTGGGCCCAAAAAATAAAAGTGATTGCCCAGACATGAAACTTATGCCATATTGTAGATCTCATTTAATTAGTCATTTTTTATTATGACACAAAAATAATCGGCCCCAGAGAAACAAAGATATGATTTATCAAACATTTATTTCTTTTAAGCAAATAACAACATTACTATGTATCAGATTAACCTAATTAAATTCTACAACTAGTTTTAGCATGTTACATGATATTAGAAGAAAATAAATCTTACAAGAAAAAAACAAAATCATACCGGAAAATAATATTAATCATAATTTGTTATTACACTATCTAAATATAATAGGTCGCGTAGATGTCACAGTCGTACATATCGATAAGCCGGGCGAAGGGATTAACGCTACCTGGCATGTATTGGTTAGTCCAAAAACAATAGAAATATTTTATTTTAAGAACTTTTATTTTTTTATATTCTAAGGTATATAATTTTTCCACTGGGTTGGATTTTGGTAACGTCATAATGAAAGTTACTAGTGGTGATTATAACTACCGTTTGGCATGAGTTTCATATCTGGGCAACATGTTTTAAAAAATGGGCCCAGATCACTATGGAAGAGTAGCATTATCCTTTATATAGTTGTATATTGAGTGGGGTCCCTTTTGGTGCAACAATTTTGTTAATACTGTTTTATTTTATGTGTGTGCCGAATAAATATTTTTTCTTTCGTCTTTATGTTCTGTGACAAATTATTTTAAACTATTAGTAACTTTTAAGAAACTTTACTAATATACTTATTTGAAGTTGCCAAAATTATCGATAGCTAAAATAAATATTTCGTAGGTACTAAGGCTTTTTACCGTTTGGTACCGGTACCGAATCTATATATATGTATATAACTCAAAGGTGACTGACTGACATAGTGATCTATCAACGCACAGCCCAAACCACTGGACGGATCGGGCTGAAATTTGGCATGCAGGTAGATGTTATGACGTAGGCATCCGCTAAGAAAGGATTAACGCGAATGTCTTACTTTACGAGCGAAGCAAGCGGGCGCAAGCAAGTTCTCAATGAATCTTACGGAAGTTTATATGGAGAATTCGGTACGGAGTATATAAGCTATGCGACGAAAATTACTCGTACCTATTTGAAAGGATAAGTAATAACACCTAAGTATCAGAAATAATCACATTTACTAATATATCTACATACCCAACATCCTTGGACATAGATTCCACTTCGTAAATTACCATAAAAACGATATAAAACCCAATTAACGATCGCTCGTAATTACAGGCGACATTCAATACTTTAAATTCAATAAAAACGAAAAGTTAAAAAAACACGAGTAAAACAATTATAACCATTAATTATTAAAACATCGGTTCAATAAATAACAGCTAGCAGATAGCGCTCCCATTCACAAATTATTCAAAATACCTTTAAAGAGAAAAAAAGTTTTTGATAAATCGAAGCAATCACTGTTAAAACTGTTCCGATATACTACCATACAAATCACTTTTTTCTCAGACATTCGAATTTCGACTCTATTGTCTGAAAAAGATGTTTTAAAAAATTTGGCAGAGATATCCGACATATTTAAAAAAATGAAAGAAAACGTGTTACCGAAATTAATCTTTGCGCGCTAAATTGTATGGTCGATTTAATTGTCACGATGTAAGTGATAATTTTGAGGTTATCTGTCAAAAATGTATGAGAAATGGCGCGCTCGCCGCTTGCCGACCGGTAGAACGAGGCATATACGTTACGTTCGGATTCACGCTGGGTCGCAGAACGCCATGTTTATTTGTTTATCCTTGTAGACGGTAAATCATTTCTCGGTCTTGACATCTTTCTTAGTTAACCATGGAGACTATCAATTTAATGGCCGATCAACACTGATTTTATTGATACAGAGATATAATGATTATGTTTTAGATCTACCTACTTTAGATCTTATAGTTCTCTCTTCTAGATATACACATTATCTTTATTTCAAGTTTAAATAAAAAGAGCCCGTGAATTAATATAAATTAATAAAATACCTATAATTTATTTGAAATTGTTATTTATTATCCTTACATAAAATAAATAGCCACATGTGTCAGTCTGTTCGCGATAAACTCATAAACTACTGAACGGATTTTTATGCGGTTTTTACTATTGGTCAGGGTGGGTCATCCTACTGATATTATAAATGCGAAAGTTTGGATCAACTCGTGAACGGGTGTTGCCAGGGGGATCCTGCTTCGATCCTGATTCGAATTGTATTTTTATTTTTTGTTTTTAACCAATTTATTGTGGTTACTTGATCACACACATAACATGTTTTATTATATTATTTTATTTATTTTCTTATATTTTATTTTTGACTGTACACAATCTAGTGTATGTATAAAGTTTATAAATAGCCCCTCTGGCATATTAGGCGACCAAGACTGTTTCATGAGTTTCTTTCGGCATTTCTTCTCAACAGTGGTCGTTCCGAAATGCTAGTAGTTTGTAGCTTTGAGACTGACTGACTGAGATATATTATGATTAAATAATTAGTTATCGACGTGAAAAAGACCCTTCTTTGAAGGCCAAGTTTCAATAAAAAATTTTGACTTTGACTTTGATGTGAGTTTGTGACTTTCTGAGGATATTTGTTACTTCATCACGCAAAATCTATTAGACGGATTTCGATGAAATTTGGTGTACGGGTAGAAAAATACCGGGAATAGCACATAGAGTACTTTTTATCCCGAAATACCCACGGTAGTAAAGCCCCGGGGCGCAACTAGTAAAGATATAAAGAAGGTTCATAATTTACGCGGGTGAAGCCGCGGGTAAAAGCTGGTACATATGAAATACTTCATAAATCACGTCCTGGGCGCCGAAGAACGAGGATGGCCAACCCCAAATAAAGGGAATAGGTATAAGGAAGAAGAAGAAGTACTTCATCATTCACTCAGTACTCAACTTGACAGTATTTAAGTTATTTTATGAGGTATTTAAGTACACTCCACATTATTTACACTTTAAGTGTAAATAATGTGATAATAATAATATAATATAATGTGATGTGTAATGTGTGTGTGTAATGTGTAATAATGTGTGTTTAATTAGAGTAATACTCTAATTAAAATCCAATTTTAATTAACCCATAATTGTATTAAATTTATTATTTTATCCCATGAAGAGTTAACCGTACAGCAGTGCCTTTGAAGCTCATTGCGCATCTCATAAAGCCTTTTGTCTTTATTCATATTGTAAAGTTGAATTAATAAGAATAAATTTAGTATGTATCAGATTTTCGCCTTATTTATATCGTGTCCAGTATCGCGGGATAAACGAACAAGCCATACAATATACTTAATTAGTCCAATCTTAACTTTATGCCTCGAGATAGTTATGCTAATCGGACCTTTCGCCGCGGCCGCTTTAAGTGGCGTTTTCTTCGATTTGTTATAGATTAGATAAGTCAATATATTCAAAAAGCCATTTGGTTGAGTGTTGTGTTTATGTGGTTTTTATGGCCGATCAGTTTTATAATTATGTCTAATGTTGTGTTTAAAATCGTCACTTTGTAATATTTTTTTGTATGATAGGCATTTGTATCTGGGGGCTCGGTAGTGCTACTGTCACATGGGTGAAGGTGTAAATTTTATTCACTGTTCATTACTATTATGTAACACAAGCTTTTTTTTTAGTATAGAAACGGCCAAGCCAAGAATTTGTGAAGTTAGGGCTTGTAGAGTTAGGGCGTGAGCTTGTCTCTATATGAAAAGTTTTTGGTGGGATTGACTTCTTCATAGACTTTTGTCGATTTTTATTATCGTATGATTTTATACATCTGTTTTATATTTTATTATATACTAGCTTTCGCCCGCGGCTTCGCCCGCGAATTTCCCACGGGAACCGTGCCTTTTCCCGGGATGAAAGGTACCCTATGTCCTTCTCCGTACTTCTATGTGTATGGGAAATTTCAGAATGGTTCAGTAGATGAAGCGTGAAGAGGTAACAAACAAACAAACCAACAAACTCACTTTCACTTTTATAATATTAGTTAGGATTAGGATTTTAGACTTTGTTACATAGACTAGCCAGGATTTTAATCAGGAAACAGGGTATAATCCATTGTGTTAGAATTTTGTTTTTACTCACAATATCGCTCTGTATTTTTACCTAAAATAAATTAGTATTTCGAAGTAAATCAGTCTTCCATTCATTGAAAACTTTAATACGGTCTCAGGTCTCAGAGACTCTGATTCTAAATTTGAAAATAATCTGTCATCGAAATGAATCGAATCATCATCGGACAATTTCGCCACCCGCAACCAATCACACCGCGCGATGGGATCCGATATGTGTTTGGAGTCTATGTCAAGAGAGAATGGACCGTCTTGCCGTCTTCATATTGGATACTAGCTGCGCCCTGGGAGATCGCTCTTGTGGGAATTCGGGGAGAAAAGGCACCTCGTATGCTATTTAGGTTTTATTCTGTTCAATGGTAAAGAAAATATTTTGTTGAATCCCATTCCGTAGATATAAGTGATTGTTTCACAAACCTCTATCCACACACACATATTTTAACGTACAACAAAGAATATTTTTTGTTTAGAACTTACTTTTTATAATAATATTTAAAATGTAATTATAAAATGAATTTATTTTAAAATAAAGAAACTTAATAACAGCGTATTTGATATGCCTGACCAAGGTACAAACCAAGGTCCAAACCAAATTTTGTCAAATAAAATCTTTATCATTTATTTTCTTACTTATCTGTGGTTTGCAAGTTCCACGTGGTTTATGTAAGTAAATATTAACTTGTAAATAAAAATCACCTTACGAAACTATCGAAAAGTAATTATTCTTGAAGTTCAGTGTTTTATAAAAGACAGAACTGTTAGCAGTTCACTTGAGGCCTGAGTAGTAAAAGTTATCATAAAAACGTCCACATTTTTATATACCTCAAACGTTTATATTTGTTAAAAAATAAATGTTAAAGATAAAGATAAATTTATTTGCAAGAAAACATGAGTTAAAAAAATATCATAAAGTAAATTCGCATCCTCTTATCACTTGGACCCAACATTAGTCGATATAAGGCCCGAACTCGCCGCCCTGTAATTCCAATACTTAGGAACATTATCCGCGCCATGGCGACTATTATAATGTATTAAGGAATATTATTTTACGACTATAGCCCCGGTGCGAGCATTATGGACGTTTTCAGAGTAAAAATATCAGTGCGCAAGCGCCTTTACGACGCACTTTCGAAGATTGAGAGATGAAATTGTGCGTTTTGCGCGCTTCTCGGGATATAATTAGTTTTTGCTGTTAGTATGGATTAATACAATAGTTACTATGTTAGGCGTTGGTCGAGAAGTTAAGTAAGACATTCGCTTGAAGCGGGGAATGATAGTGCAAGTTTCCAGGGTCAAATCTACATAATCAAAAAAACAACTTTCAACCCTGATTTCAGCCGTGTTGGGGGTTGATTTTTTTAAAGTAGCCTTTATTTCTCCTCGGCTCTTCATTTAATTTCAATTCCATCAAATTTTTATTTCCTTACACCAAACTCATCAAAATCGGTTACGCTATTTAGTTGTAAAACAAACAGATTTCCTCACTATATTAGATTGATTAGCTGTAGCCCGCGGTTTCAATCTGTTGAAATTAAACGCACGCTGGGGAAGCTCCGGTTCATAACTTGTCCGAATATATAAAGAATCCTCTGTTACAGTACAGGTGCTAAGGACAAGTAACAACAAGTAGGCATGTGGTACACACCTTTAGTACGTTCACCTGTAAGCGGTACCTTTATACGCCATTCGATGATCGATTGCGGGAAATATCGATGTCAAGTCGCTTTTAATCGATTAGCAATACAACAGTTTCATTACAGAGGTTTTTGTCTGTGATATAGAGTTATTGTAGATTTGTTTGACTGCTATAGAGCGCGTGCAACTAGGGAAAACCGAAAAAGATATATTTTTTTTAATAGAAAAAAACTATATGCTATATATATATATCGTAGGTACTCTCATATAGGAATAAGATATGGTGAAAAAATTCCACGTGAGCAGAATTATTATATTGCATCTGAGATGCTCAAAAATCCAAAAAATAACTATATGCTATATTGACAATGTATTGTGCTTTGTAATATAAGACTGGCAGACACAACTGGGCAAAGTTATCTATAGTACAAAGCCTAAAATTTTAAATTGAGAAAAAGAAGCATTAGGCAGGCTACTTTCTGAGTTTATTTAGCTTAGTTTGCGGTGGATGTCTGGCTTTAAATAAGACCTGTGAATCACACAGAGCGAGTGTAAAGTAATGGCAGTTATTCGGCTGTGCGCCGGATTATTGCCGCAATTATCGCTGAGATCGCTGATTAGGCTGCATTACCTGCCGATTACGCTGTGATACTGCTTGTTGGTACCTGATAATTTACACGAGAAGTGGGGAGTGTTTTTGGGGAGTGTTCGCAGGAGCTATTTGACCTTGTACCAGCCGCTGTATTCCACCACCGTTCCACCCGCCTTAAGGATAAGTACCACCCCTACCACCTTGATGGCTGGTGTTCAACCACCGCTCGTTTTTCGCGCAGCTTTTTACCGCGCTGTACTAATATGTGGAATAAACTTCCCTCAGCGGTGTTCCCGAATAGGTTCGACATTGGGGCCTTCAAGAAAAGGGCCTACAGCTTTCTCAACAAGCTAATTATCAAAAATTAAAAAAACACGACTGACAACTCACATAGCCTATGCACAGGCCTATGTCACTCGGCGGAATGCAATTAATCTAGATATTTTTAGATTAATTGCATTCCGCCGATTGATTGATTTTGATGTGAGAGGTATTCCTCTCACGTCAAAATCTGTTAAGCCATTCAGGACTTATGGCGGAATAAAGAAACTTACATACGTACATGAACCCTGAAAACTTAACACTCCATTTTTGGTCAGTCGTGTAAAAAGTCGGCAAAGCATCAGTGACCTTTTTAGGGTCGTTGGTGTTAATGGACTGCGGTGATTGCTTACCATCAGGCAACCCGCATGCTCGTTTGCCTACTATTTTATTAAAAACAAACTATAAATCTAAAGTTTCCATCTCAAGGACTCTTCTTGTTCTTTTACAGCTTAGTTTGTAACGCGACGACACGTTCATCATCTTTCGTCTATTTTCCGTGCGCTGGCACATTCATATTACTTCTCATCTGTCACAAATTTAAATCGTACCTACTTATTTTCTTTTTGGATGTCATTCCTGGCTCAGTTTCGGAATACCTACGATTATACTCTTAATAATTTAATAAATAAATCTGATTATATCCCTTACAACAGGGTAATTAACTAGTAAAAAAACTAACCGCGAATTGGACCAACCGAGAATTGGATCAACCGCGAATTAGACCAGTCGCGAATTGGACCAACCGCGAATTGGACCAATCGCGAATTGGACAATTGGACCAATCGCGAATCGGACCAATCGCGCCTAAATGTTGTATTTCAATTGTTTTAGGGAGTAATTTATAGTGTGTATTGTTATCTTTTCTAATCGTTCTTATATTTTGTTTTAGGTCTTATATTCTTACGTTTTATGAATAAAAATATTACTATTACCCTGAGATACTATTATTTCAGAGTCTACAGCTCTTCAAGTTTATCCACAGCAGGACATAAACCTCCTATAATGCACGCCAATTTCTCGGTCTTGTGCAATCCTTTTCCACAATGGGCCTCCAACTTTGGCGATGCCGTCACTTCTACGGGAAGCTGGTCTCTTTTATCTAAAGGACAAAAACTAAGAAAATCTTCGGGTTGATGAGTTGCAAGTGTCAATCAGCGAAAATTTCTCGATAACAAGAACACAATATATAAATATTTTGCTTGATTATTTGAAAAACAATGATATTCATTAAAATATTTAGCCTGGTAAGTTGAAAGACATTAAAGTTTCTATTATTAAAGACCGCACCGAACAGTTTTAGTTAATATAATATAAAACTTATGTCCTCATGTCTCATGTAAGTATACAAGCATGCGAGATTGACCTCTGAGTTATCCTTTTTAAGCCCTCATGTAAAACAAAATCGTAAAAAAAACAAACAGAAAAATCATCAATGATAAATATAAAATTCTTCCGTCAGACTGAGTGACTGATAGACAACGCACAGCCAAAACTACTGGGCGTAGGAAGCTGAAATTAGGCATGTATGTTTCTTATAGGGAGTATATAAGAGAGGATTTCCCGAAAGTCCCGGGCCTGCTAGTCTTTTTATAAATTGCAAAATTTAATACCATTTCCCAGCCCTCGGTACCAGGATGTCAGAAGGAAACAAGAGCATTATCGCTCCGGGTCCGCGGTGCACAATCAATAATTTTCTATCAATGACCCGTTCCCCACACCAACCGCTTATTATCATCGGAAAAAACAATAACTCTAAGATTATACCCTCCACTTACCGCCGGCTTGCTGTGGATACGACTTATTAACTTTTTGTTATGTTTATTGTGTTTTTTATTTTAATATTGTCAATCTAAAAGTCAATTTTGATCAAAATGCTTTTCAACAGCTTTAAGGCCGCAGTGAAAAAATATAGTGTAACATACGATATTTTGTACAAAATAAAGGGTTTAAGCCTCTACCTTTTTCGCTATATTATTAAAGACAAGAATGCCAAAAATATCTTCAAGGATACTACTCCTCGAATGTACCCCTAAGAAAAGCTTAGGCAAAATTTTAAGTAAAAAGTAATTAAAATTTTTATTTTTTATCATTATGATACCTGAAAGTAGAGTGAATGCGGTTAAAATGAGAGCATTAAGAAGCATGTGTGGTGTAAGTTTGAAAGATCGAATTAAAAATATTGATGTTAGAGAAATGTGTGGAATAAAAGAGGATGTAGTGACCAAAATTGAAAAAGGAATGTTAAGATGGTTTGGGCATGTTGAGAGGATGGATGAAAAGAGATTGACGAAAGGTATTTATAATGCATAGGTGAATGAAAGAGTTGGTCAAGGTCGACCTCGAAGAACGCACTCCAACCAGATTGCGGACCTCCTTAAAAAGGGAGATATTAGGAGCACCCATAACCGGAGAGCATGTATGAAGAGAGTGATGAGTGTAGAGAAAGCAAGAGAGATCTGTAATGATCGTAGCAGGTGCAAATCGCTAGTCTCTGCCTACCCCCATGGGAAAAAGGCGTGATAATATGTATGTATGTATGATACCTGCTAGCGCAAATATTAGACATCACTTAGCAATGTATTTCCAGGGCTCAGAATATAAATTAAAAGTAAAATTGAACAAATCCATATAATTCAATGCTCAGTATAGTACAATCACAGTCCATGTAATTCCCATGATTCAGACTGAGCGTAACCTTTCACACCTCGACTGCGATTATGTGCCCGACTGTACGCCATTACAACACTATTGTCGATGAGTGTACTACAAGAATCTTATTGAATGTCTGCATAGAGCGACCTTTTATTAAATTAAGTAAAGCTATTGCCATCGTATAGAAATTGATTCCTTTCGATCCTAGATTAACAATGTATTATTTTATTTAGTTTCTAGTAATTTTGATTAGGTTCACGACTTCATAACAGATGGACATCAAATTGATTGGAATTATTTATAACAGTTTCTAAAGGAAAATGATAGTATTGGAGTGTGGAGGAAATATTACATGATACAGAAGCCTTTTTGAATGTGCTTCTGGTGGTGATTCCTCCATACTATTCTCAAATATCTCCCGTGAAAATAACACTTTTTTCAACTAAGTTTACCTACAATATTTGATTCATCTTTTAGAAACTCTCTATTCGCATTTACTCTAAGGTTCTTGGTGTATTTAACAATCGAAGGCTAGAAACGAGTTATTGCAGAATGCTGTGGTTTAAGTGCGGTAAAATCGATACTGATATTTTTGTTTTTTATTTATTTATTAGTATGGTAACACTGGCTTGGTAACTTTCGTTTTATTATTGGGCTGCCACATTTTAATGCCTTTGATACATACTTACTTATCCTCTCTATATGAATCTCTAATTTCAAGAACTAACTGTCCTAATATCTAATGACGTCGAAATCATCCGCCACACTTCGCTTCTTTTAAATTTTCGTTCTGGCAAAGCTACAAACTACTAGCTTTCCAGAACGACCACAATAGAACCGCTGCTAAGCTGAAAGAAGTTGAAGTCTCTATTATTTTAGACCGCACCGAATAGTTTTAGTTAATACTTCCGGCGACTTCGTCTGCGCATATCTCAGGTTCTAAACGGCGTATCAAGATGAAACTAACGCCAGATTTTAAGTAAGACCTTTTATAATACAACAGTGAAAACCGCAAACTCGCAATTTCGTCCAGTAGTTTTTGCGCGTACAAAGATACAGAAAGACAGACGGACAAAAATTCAACAAAAAATAGTTTTGGCTTCTATTGACTCCATGAAGAGCCCTAGTATTCATAGTATACTCATAGTTTTTTTTCTTAAAAATCTTCTATGTATAGACCAGATCAGTTACAGTTTTATTATATGTAGTGATAATCTATGTAAATCTGTACGCGTATACCGATAATGATATTGCTGTTATTTGGGTTTATTTGTGTTGTTCTCACTCAAAAGAATTTGTAATTCTTAATGAGAATAAATAATCTTAAAATTATTTATTTTTAGAGGCCAGCTAAACTTAGTCTAAGTTAAAATCAATGAAGATGGCGTCTCTAACTCAAGTGCAATTAGCTAGCTCTTGCAAAGGTGTCGGGTTATCTCTATATTTGCAATTATCTTATCCTGCTCAAGTAATTACCAACTAATTGCATTTACCTGTAACAGTAGCTTAAAGTACTCTTGTACAGCTGCCTGTTAATTTAACCTGCATAGACCTTTAAACTGTGGTAATAGAGGCGAATTTGCAATGAAATTGGATACGTTGCTTTGTAGTTGACCGTACACGTGGCTATTCATTAACCGTGACACTGGTTAGTGTACAGCCAACAAAATTAATGGGCGTGTCAGTCACTAACATAAAGATGTTGATATTGTAATTAATTATGTGACAAGCTTTTGCCCGCGGCTTCGCCCGCGTGAATTTCCCACGGGAACAGTGTTTTTTCCCAAGATGAAAAGTACCCTATGACCTTCTCAGTACTTCTATCTATTTGTATGCAAAATTTCAGGAAGATTTGTTGTAGATAAAGCGTGAAGAGGTACCAACAAACTCACTTTCGCTTTTATAATATTAGTTAAGATTTTGTAGTATTGCGATATCTATATTCTCTTCACCTTGTTTGTATTCACATAATAGTAAACAATCCTAATGCGAAAGTTTGGATGTGAGTTTGTGAGGATGTTTGTAACTCAATCACGCAAAACCTACTGGAAAGATTTCGTTCAAATTTGGTACACGAGTAGATACCGGGAATAGTACATAGGGATAATCCCAAATTTCCCACGGGAGCGAAGCCCCGGGGCGCGGCCAGTTTGATATAATTAATCAAACTGATACTAACGAAGGCACATGCTAACTAATATTATAAATGCGAAAGTGAGTTTGTTTATTTGCTTGTTTATTTGATACCTCTTGACGATTTATTGAACCAATCTTCCTGAAATTTCGCATACACATCGTTAGAAAGTACTGAGAGATACATACTTTTTATACCGGGAAAAAGCACTGTTCCCTTGGAAAATTCACGCGGGAGAAGCCGCCAGAAAAAGTGTTATAATAAATATATAAATATAAATAAAACCCACAATTAAGGCTATAACAATCAAAAATTAATTTAATCACCATCCACAATTTCCACATGTCACCAAATAATGGCGCCAAATAATCCATAGTGGTGTCCTCACGGTGAGGTGAGGATGTGTGTTATTGTTATTTTATGCAATAACTGGCTGCAATGTGCCGCGAACGCGCGAAACGTGTTCCGAATGCGAAAATTCAAATTTTGAATTTATGAGTTTGCTGAGATGGACTGTGGTTGACTGTGGCAAATATATAGGTACCTACCTATTTTGTTTAGACCACATTTGGTGTATAGTTTTCATTTTTTTCGAGATTCAAATATCAAGATTAAATAGATCAACCATAGAGGAACACGGTCCGCGCGCGGAAGTCCTTGTTCTTGTTACTCAAAGAGATCAACTTGCGTATTTTAGGCCTTCGCTTGAAGAGTGTTTCTAGTTTTCTCAGTAAGTGAGTTACTAATGTATTTTTTGTAAGAAAATAAATGTTCTTTAAACCTATTCGATACTAGCTGTTGCCCCGCGGCTCCGCCAGCGGCAAAAAGTATCTTGCGAGTTTTTCATACAAACTTTGATCCCCATTTCATTGGGGCCAGCCCATTGGGGCTTGATTTTTAAAAAAAAGTAGCCTATGTTTGACCCCGTGATTTTAACTACATTCATATCAAATTTCATCAAAATCGGTCCCGCAGTTTAGCTGAGAAAGCGACTGTCAGACAGACTTTCGCATTTATAATATTAGTATGGATTTAAGCCTTCATACTAATGAATGTCATCTATAAATTATACATAGATAAATAAAATAGCAAAAAACGTTAAATAATAAACATTTGCACGACACACGCACACGAGCGATGGGACGGTGTCACGTGCGCGGAATGGCTCAAGTTTGGACGTTTGCGTCAACTTCAGAGCCTTGGATCAAGGGTTAGCAGTAATTAGCCAATACTGTTTGTTTATAGCACCATTAGCATATATAAATAACGGTTATGCAAATTCACAAATATCTCAATAAATACTATTTATACGCCTATAAAATCGCGTGTTGTTAAATTCCCAATACTGACATTGGGAATTAATATATTATAGCGATTGCAAATTCTAGGGTTCATGTGTCATCCGATAAAACCTTGGTAGTATATACTCGAAATATATTACGTGCGCAAACAGCAAGATCAAGTGCTTTTGCAAGAGGTTATGCTAATTTTATGGGGATTTTAATTGCATTCCTAAAATTATCTATTTCATTCATTAAGGTATTTATTTATATGCATTTTTTTTAGCCTAAAATATACTGTTACACTCTTGGGAAAACAGCTAAACTTTATGGGGAATTTCCATAGAAAACAGAGATGTTTTCGGCTTATTTTCTACCAACAACCTACCTTAAAAATTGATGGCAACATTATCACGTCAAGTACGTTCGGAAACGCTAATATTACTGAAAATTCAAAGGCGCGGATGTTGACAATTGCAATGTTTCCGTCTCCGCTACTCGCTACTAAACTGAATTCGATTACGCTTTATGGCGTTTGAGTTTCGAACGCGCCTCGGAATTGCACTTCGCAAGTTAAACGTGTGTTCGAATCGCGTTCTAAATTCAATTTGCAGATTTATTCATTCACTCATACTTCACACACGGCATTGGATGAATGGCTATTGCTTTTTAAAATGTTTGACTTCAATTTATATCGCACATAAACAAAAAATACTTAACTATACATATAATAAAACTGTAACTGTTTGTGTCTGTACGTATAGATATATAGAAGATTTTAAGAAAAAAAAAATGATTTGTAAAAAAAATTGTCTGTCTGTCTGTCTTTCTGTTTATACGCGCATCATGCAAAAACTACTAGATCAAATTTGATGTGGTTCACTGTTGTATTATAGAAAGTCTAACTTAAAATCTGGCGTAAGTTTCATATTGATACGACGCTTATAACCTGAGATATGCGCGGACGAAGTCGCGGGCACGGGCTAGTAGATAATAAATAGATGAAGAACTATTTTTGAAAAATAAAAACGATTTAAAAAGATGAAATATAATGATTTAAAATACCTAAAAATTCTTAATTAATAATCAACAATACATAACATAATTTCTATTAAATAAAATTGTATTTCGCTTTGAATATTTGCCATTCAAGACGCCAGTGTTGAAGTTGTGTAGTTATTTAAAACAACAAATTATTTCTCCATTAATAGTCTTCTTGCTATGAGATATAGTTAAGTTTAAGCATAGACTAAGTAGGACTTTCTCTATGATCGTATCACAAGTTTCATAAAGCAGGAACGAACAGTTTGTGGCATAATACGGCGCTGATTTCATCGCTTCAACGATCAATTTTCATCTGGGAATATTATACTAGAACTGACATTCGAAATAAGACTTTTTTAACATTTGTTTAAAATCACTTATTTCATTCGATAAAGTAAAAAAGAGGAGAGGTTTTGTATATTTTATGTAAGTTAGTATAACATTGAAAAGATGGATCGTATACGTTTATGTTTGCTATAAAATTCCTGGCTTTGATCATGGTATTACATTTTTAATAATTCAATAATGAAAAATAAAAAAAAGTTAGCCATCCCTAGACGAAAGATGAGCATCGTGGCACGTCGCATTATGCTATTTACCGTCATGGCATTTGAGTCGATTTTACTGCCAAGCTGCGCCTATAGATGCAATCATAATAATCCTGCTACAAACTATCCAATATCAAACAAAAAAGTATCATGCATGGACTTTTATGCGTTCCACATGATGATACGGCGAAATGATTTTAATTTACTACTGCGATGCAGGCAACTTATGCTTCAATTTCTGGTGGACATGTATGTCAAAATAGAGAGTGAGCGCTTAAGATACATATCGCTTAATCAGACCAGACTGCGAGCAGAGAGTTACATTCATTTACAGGATGCAATAAGAACCGATGGTAACGTCAACCCCAATAATTTAGGGCAAATGGTTATCATTACCTCATCATTTGTAAACAGTCCAAGGTACCTCCATGAGTATACACAGGACGCGTTTACGTATGTTCGCAACTACGGGAGACCAGATTTGTTCATTACTTTAACATGCAACCCTACCTGGACAGAAATTAAAGAAACACTCATGCCTGGCCAAAATGCGAACGACAGGCAAGATCTCATAGCTAGAGTTTTCAAGATAAAGGTCCAAAAATTAGTCGCTCTACTTATTAAAGGTCCAATATTTGGGGAGTTTCAATGCTTTATGTACTCGATTAAGTGACAGAAACGAGGTTTACCCCACGTTCATTTGTTGCTGTGGCTAAAAGAAAAAATACGTATAAACCATATTGACGACATTATAAGTGCTGAGGAGATTCCAGACCCGAATACGGAAAAAACGTTGCATGAAATAATTTTGAGAAACATGATTCATGGACCCTGTGGAGTGCAAAACCAATTGTCTCCTTGCATTAAGAACGGACAGTAGAAAGAAAAGTATCCCAGGGCACTATTGAAAGATACGCAGACAAATACAAATGGATATCCTCTATACAGACGAAGAGGCCCGGAACATGGTGGTAGGATTATCAAAATTAAAATTCGTGGCGGCCCTGTCGAAGTTGAAGTAAACAACACCTGGATTGTGCCTTATTCACCGCTATTGTCGAAAATATTTAACGCGCATGTGAATGTTAAACTTTGCAGTTCTGTTCAAGGGATTAAATATCTTTCTTCCTTTTCTTTTCAGCCTTTCTCTACCAAATAGTTGGTGTAGGCCTCCTTCAAACCTCGCCATCTTTCTCTGTTTTGGGCAGTGAGAGTCCAGTTGCTGCCTGCGATCTTTTTGATGTCGTCTTTCCATCTCATTTGTGGTCTACCCCTGGGGCGCTTTTGATCCCATGGTCTCCAATCTAGAAGACGCTTGCACCATGAGTCCGTTTTTCTGGCAATGTGGCCGGCCCACTCCCATTTTAACTTGGCCACTCTTTGGCCAACGTCTGATACCTGGCTATGATGTCTGAGCCACTGGTTTGTCTTCCTGTCCCTCAAGCTTACGCCCACTATCTTCCTTTCCATTGCTCTCTGAGCTTCGCACAATTTGTGTATTTCGTCTTTTGTGGTGACCCAGGTCTCTGCTCCATATGTTAGTACTGGCAGAACGCATTGATCGAATATTTGCGCTTTCTGTTGAGGGGACAGTTTCATTTTAAAGACGTCGTCCAACTTAGTGTATGCTGCCCAGCCTAGTCTTATTCGTCTGTCGATCTCATTACACTGGTTGTCCTTACCCATTTTGACTTCTTGACCAAGGTATACATATTTCCCAACTCTTTCTATTTCAGTTCTACCAACTCTTAAAGTGGGTATATTTTGACTCTCCGATGTCATAATTTTGGTCTTATCTAGGTTCATCTCCAGCCCAACTTTCATAGATTGAACTTGGAGTTCTTCTATCATTTGTTGAAGTTCTGTTGCATCGCTGGAGACTAGTACTATGTCGTCGGCATATCGAAGATTTGTCATACGGGTGCCAGATACTAATATACCTTTGTCTTGCCAATTAAGTTGTTTGAACACATCTTCGAGAACCAGTGTAAATAATTTCGGTGATAATGTATCTCCCTGCCTGACTCCTCTTTTGATGTCTATAGGGTCTGTAAGGTGTGGTAACGACACTTTCATCTTGGCGTTCTGATATATTCGAGCTATTAGTTGGTTGTACCTGTGGTCTACTCTGGCATTTCTGAGCGAGCTATGTACAGCCCAGGTTTCAACGCTATCAAATGCTTTTTTATAATCGATGAACGCCAGCCACAAAGGCATCTGATATTCAGTGGCTTTTTCTATTAGGACACGTAATGCCAAGATGTGTTCTATGGTGCCGTACCCTTTTCTAAATCCTGCCTGTTCGATTGGCTGATAGAAGTCAAGTTTCGTGGTAATCCTCAACGTAATGATCTTAGAGAACAATTTATAGATTTGGGATAGTAGACTATAGTTATTAAGATTAGTTATTAAGATTAGTTATATAGTGGTCTATAGTTATTAAGATTAGTCTTACTCCCTTTTTTAAATAGGATTATTACCACTGCATTATCCCAGTCCTCGGGGATTTCTCCCTGGTGTAAGCATTTATTAAATAGGGTTACACGTCCTTCTATGAGCGTACTATCACCTTCTTTTAGCATTTCTGGGAGAATACCATCTTCACCTGCTGCCTTACCGTTTTTAACCCTGGCCAGAACAGATATGACTTCTTCTTGAGTAATTTCGGGAATATCTTCTGATCCCACATTTAATATTATAGAGCGGTTGGAGCTGCTTGGTTCTTTTGATTTTTGGGCGTACAGTTCTGTGTAATATTCCTCCACAACTTTTTTCATTTCTGTTCTGTCCGTGATCAAATTCCCATCAGGGTCTTCCAGTTTTGTGATTTGGGTACTTCCGGGTTTGAGTTGCTTCCTGAATACCTTTGGGCCTCTATGTCTTTCGATAACTTTTCTCACTGTTCTTTCTTTGTGGTTTTTAATGTCTTCTTCTACTTTGGATCTTACCGTTCTACACAGCTCTCTGTATTCGTCAACATTTTGCACCCTTGACATATTGCGTCTTAACTCTAGAAGAGATTTTGTGTCGCTAGTTAACTTACGTTGTTTCACTGGTAAGTTCTTTGCTACAGTTGATGACGCATGTAGCATTGCTTCACACAGATGTTTGTTAATTTCATTTATGTCTAAGGTATTTGGAGATTTTGACGAAACTTGATCTTTTAGGATATGTCTGTATTCCTCTGCGTTTACTCCAAGCTTTAGTGAGTCTATTCTAGGTGTTTTGAGTTTTTTGATATTTGAGTATCTTTCAAACTTTCGGTTGACATAGATTTTTGCTCTGATCAAACGGTGGTCGCTTCCGGTATTAAATTTATTTAGGACGGTAACATCTTGAACAAGATATTTATGGGAGCTAAAGACATAATCGATCTCGTTTTTGTATATGCCTCCCGGTGAGAGCCACGTCCATTTTCTTTCCGGTCTTTTTTGGAAAAAGGAGCTCATATGGTAAAGTTTGTGGCATTGAATAAAGTTTACCAGCATCCTGCCTCTATCATTTCGTTCACCATACCCGTGTCTTCCCATGAACGATTCAGATGGTTCCTCTTGCTCTCCTATTTTTGCATTAAAATCACCCAACAGGAAAGTATATGTTGTTTTGCACATTTGTAGGGCTTTTTCAATGTCTTCGTATAGTCCATATATCTCATTATCGGGGGCAGTAGATGTTGGAGCATATACTTGAATGATCTTCATTGTTATTTTCTCTGTGATCTTGATTGTCGTATAGAGTACTCGGTCTGATATAGAACCTATTGATGTTATTCGGTCACTAAGGCTTTTGTGAATGAGAAAACCGACCCCATGCTCCTTCCTTCCATCGTCCTTACCTCTGTAGTATAGCGTATGGCCGGTATTCAGCTTGATACACTCTTCGCCAGGCTGTCTAACCTCTGACAAACCTAAGATATGTCAATTGATACTTTCCAGTTCATGGTGAAGTGTCTCCATTTTACTTTCATTGCTTAGCGTTTTAGCATTGTAGGATCCGATATACAATGTGGTGCCCACATTGTTTTTGGTTTGGCAGGTTTTATACTCCCAGAGATTTTTCGCACCCCTGGATTGGCCAGAACTCACGCTTCTGCCTTCGCTGAGTGTCGCCTCTCCGCTGGGAACTCGGGGCCGTTTCTTTTGTGCTTTATTCATTGAGTTTGAAGGGTTTAGGCTTTAAACTCACCCGTGTGCCCGGTACGTCTTTGGTGAGTGAGAAGTAGTCCAATCGACTGTGGGCGCTACCGTTGACCTTTCTCTAGGTTCTTCCGCTACCTGCCCCAAGTGACATTTCCCTCTCTGAAAGTCACTAGGTCAACAGGCCATATCTAATTGCCCTATTGACCCCCCCTATCTCTCTCTGTTCACTGACCCTGCTTCCCACTGGGGTTTTCACCCAATCTTCTGCAGGGTTACTCAGCTTAACAGGGACCGCCGCGTGAAGGTGAGAGTGGAGTTGAGATGTCAGAGGCTATGGTATTCTCTTGATGAACACTTATATTGCGCATAACATCCCCTTGATCCCCATTAAATAAATATATTTATATATTTTAAATATATTTGTCAATATATTTGCAAAGGAAATGACCAAGCAGTTTTCAGCGTGCGACAAGGTAATGACGGTATAAATATAAATGATGAAGTGCAAACATTTAGGGCAGGTAGATATGTCAGTAGTAACGAAGCAGCGTGGAGAATCTTAAGTTTACCACTGCACGAGAGACACCCCACTGTCACTCACGTGGCAGTCCACCCAATGGCGAGCGAGTGTATTTTACTCAGCAGAATTTCCGAGAGAGAGTTGCGTCGCCTCCAAGTACAACGCTAACTGCATTTTTCCAGCTCGGCGAAAACGACAGCTTTGCAAAAACCTTGCTATATTCTGAAGTGCCACGTCACTATACATGGAATGCCTCTAGCAAGCAATGGAGGCGTAGAGTACAAGGAACACCGGTTGAAAACTGGCCAGGTGTCAAGGCAGGAGACGCATTAGGTCAGTAACTTTGAATGTTATTGTTTGCGAATGTTACTAAATGTGGTGCGGGGACCGACAAGTTTCCAGATGCTCAAAATCGTGAATGGTCAAGAGCATGCAACTTTTAGGGAAGCGTGTCAGGCCCGTGGATTACTAGAAAATGACAGTCACTGGGACGAAACTATGGCAGAAGCCGTCCTTTCTCGCTCAGCAGACAAAGTTAGAGATCTGTTTGCAATTTTAGTAAGTACTTGCGGTCTATCCAACCCTCTCCAGATGTGGGATAAATACAAGGAGGTTTTATCAGATGATATAGCACATAGGCTTGATAGCGCTCATAATGACCTAATTTTTAATGAAGCTTTGGTACTAATTGAGGATACAATTATTTCTATATTTGGAAAATGACTAGCTGATTTTGGCCTACCCACACCCCAGCGAAGAGGAGAATTGTCAAGCTATGTTATGAAGGAGCTTAACTACGATATCTCGGTTTTAGAAGTGCAGGTTAATGAAATGACACAACTATTGCTTCCAGAGCAACGTCTATTGTACGAAAATATTCTGAGCCGAGTAAATAATGGACAGGAGGGATTATTTTTTCTTGACGCGCCAGGAGGTACAGGTAAGACATTCGTTCTAAATCTTCTTCTGGCTCAAGTCCGTAAGGACCGCAATATAGCTCTGGCTGTGGCTTCCTCGGGCATTGCTGCAATTTTACTTCATGGTGGAAGGACAGCACATTCCGTATTCAAATTGCCGCTAAATCTTGCAAGGGAAGAAATCCCTACTTGCAATATCAGCAAAAACAGCGGCCGAGGAATTCTTTTACAGCAATGCAAGTTGATAGTATGGGACTAGTGCACTATGTCGCACAAGCATGCATTAGAGGCGTTGAACCGCAGCCTACAGGACATCCGTGGCAACCAGGCGCTTATGGGCGGGGTTGTAGTTTTGCTTGCAGGTGATTTCAGACAGACTCTACCAGTTATCGAAAAAGGCACACCAGCGGATGAAATAAATGCGTGTCTCAGGGCGTCACCTCCATGGTCTAGGATCGAAAAGCTTTATCTTACGTGCAACATGTGCGTCCATTTATATAACGACCAGGAATCGGGGGTCTTTGCTAATAAATTGCTGCAAATTGGAGAGGGTCGTATGGAAGCAGACGCAGATAGAAAAATTCTTTTTACGAAGAATTTTCCCACCCTGTTGCTTCTGAAGATGACCTTATTAAGCATGTTTTTCCCAGTTTGGAAGCCAACATGATTAATCAAGAATGGTTGTGTGAAAGGGCTGTGCTATCGCCAACGAATGAGTCGGTCAATAAAATAAATAAAAAGATTTTAGACATGATCGTCGGGGATTTAAAAACGTACACATAAATAGATACTGTTATGCTTAAGGACGATAGTACGACCTACCCCATAGAATTTCTCAATTCCCTGGAGTTGACGGGCGTGCCGTCCCATAAACTGGAACTTAAAGTCGGCGTTCCAATTTTGCTGATGCGAAACCTAGATGCACCCGGCACCAGGCTATGTATTACAGAGCTGGGCTGTAATATTATGAAAGCCACTGTTATTACGGGAGCTGCGGTGAGAATATTTTGATTCCCCGTATACCAATCATACCAAATAACTTGCCTTTTCAATTCAAAAGGTTACAATTTCCAATAAAATTGGCTTTTACTCTTTTACGAGTACTATTACTATCAATAAATCCCAGGGCCAAACTTTAAAAGTGGCAGGCATTCATTTGGGTACGCCGTGCTTTTCACACGGTCAATTATATGTTGGCTGTTCACGTGTGTCAAATGCCCAAAACCTATATGTGCTGGCAGAAAATAATAAGTCCTATAATATATAGGACTGTATTGCAATAAATTTAATCATTAAAGCTTTGATTATTTAGCATTAAAGTAGATAATTATATGGCGTCTAGCGAAAACAGATAGTGGTGTAAAGCAACAATGAATTAATCGTAATCTGGCTTTTGTGAAACTCGCGCTTGAGAGCGAGTTGGCGTCTTGCTATTTTACCTATTTTTCAACTCGCTCCATCGTGAACAAAGTGCCAGCTCGCGCTCAAGCAACTGTTTCAGAGGTGCCAGTGGACGATTAATCCTTTTGCCGCGGGCGAAGCCGCGGGTAACAGCTAGTTTTTAATAATTCAATAATGAAAAATAAAAAAAAGTTAGCCATCCCTAGACGGAAGATGAGCATCGTGGCACGTCGCATTATGCTATTTACCGTCATGGCATTTGAGTCGATTTTTTTGCCAAGCTGCGCCTATATATGTTTTACCTACAAATTTTTTTTACAGAGAAAGTTAATAAATAATAAATTTTGTTTAGAAGAAGTATTCAAATACATTGTCAGCTCCTGCCAATGAAACTAGACATGCATGACGATAGGATTATTACTTGACATATTTCATTCGACAAATTTACGAACGCTCCCGCGTGGTGTTTTTATTAAAAAGTTTACAGGCTGCGAACGAACGTAAGATATTGGTGTTCTTTATTTGATGTTCTGCTTCTTATTGGTACTTACCGAACTTATATGAATAAAGCGAACAAAATGATACGTATTTATTACCAATGTTTTTTGTTAATATATGACCAAATATTTACATATACAAACATATATGTACTGGTATTTAAAAGATTGAAGATAGAATGATAGGCCTTAAGGGACTGAAAAAATTTTATTATTAAAATGCAATTAAAGAAAATTTTGATTTATTTTTTAATCCCCATCTTAGTTAAGTTAAATATATTGATCTATTACCTTCTAAGATGCATTTAATTGAAAAGAGAAAAACATAGTTATAAATTCTAAATTTCTATATTTCTAAACAGGCTTCTTTAAACACTTTTAAATGCCAACCTTCTCGCCAAATTTCTGGCCAGCCAGTTCAAGAGCTAAAGAAAAAAAATCAAATACGGCAGCGGCAGCACACGAGACGAGAGCAAAGTTCCGTTCTAATATCGGAAGAGGTTCGCGGCGCGCATACAGATGTTGTATTACCGCGCAATTTGCCGAGTAGGCCAGCCAGCTCCGCAGGGCGCCATGCGTGCTGTTACGCGGGAGAATCAAAAGGGTTTTTTAAAAAAAACACTAATTAACACCGCGAAGGAATATTATTGTACGGCACAAACAATGTGAATTTATCCTTAGGCGACCGCTCGGAATGAGAGTTGGGCACGGACTGAACTATCAGGGCGCTACTGACCTATCCTATACTAGAGGGTTGCAGAGCTAGCCCGAAGGGCTGCTCGGTCAGCATTATTACTGACATTAGAGGGATATAACACCTCCCCCTTTAAGAGGAGACTTTGGGGTGGATTCAAAGTCTACGTTAAACTCTAGTTCTAATAGGAGCAACAGGGGTAGTCATTTCCATTTCAAAGTCATGGGAGTCGTGTCTGTCTGTTACCTCTTCTGGTTCTTCTGAGGTAGGAAGAGGGATAGTTTTATTAAAGTTAAGCTTGAGATGTTTTAGGTTAAAAGAGCGGTTGCTGCCGGATCTACATAACATTTTCTTCATAATAAAGTAACATATGGATAATACAAACAGAGTAAGTAATATTATAGTAATAATAGAATAATGAGTCCCATATCTAATAATATGTGGGGTTTGTTGATTTTCTAAGTTTTCCAGGTTATTTAACAGAGACTTGACATTACTATCTCCCTGGGAGTTAAAATCATCTAGGTCTATATTATTCAAGTGCACAGTAGGTATATTGGTAAGTATTTTATAAAATCTAGCAGAATTACAACATGAGTCGTTAATTATATTAAAATCGGGAAAATTGTTAATGGGTGAAGTTATATTTAAAATATCATATTTTGGTATTAATGTAGTACTTTTGCAGTACCCGATGCAATTCTTAGGTAAAGTAAGTAAACCTGTACCGAGAATATTTATTTCATACAATTGAGAATTTAGACATTCAACTGATACTCTAAGAGGTTTGGATTGTACATAAATCCACTTATTATTAATTAATGGTTTCCAGATATCTAGTGTTCCTAATATAACTCTAGTTTCGCACTGCGATGGTTTTTCACTGTTCACTTTAATTAACAATTCACTTTCACAGATAGGTTTCGCGTCTGAAGAATAGACGTTTTCAATGTCACAGATATAATTTCCGGGGATCACTTGTTTACAGGGGTTTAAGTTATCGAGGGTACAATAATAAGTCTTATCTCTGGTCATTGCTATGTACTTAGTAGCCGGTGTAATTAGACTGAAACTGTTTGGTTCCTGAGTTTTATAAGGTATAGGTAATGCGATATTATGAAATAATTCATATTCTCGAGTGTTAACTAGCGGTACTTGTAAAACAAATACAATCTTATTATTAGCATAATAACAAACTAACTTAGATATGCTTAAAATTACATGTACTGCATTAATGTTTAGAGATACAGGCAGTTCAAGGTCACTAGGCAAATGTCTGTAGTTACTGGCAAGCTCATGATGCAGTTGACTGGGCGTTATTATAGCAGGGTGCAGGATATTTTGACTACTGAATAGAATGCTGTTAGTTATGTCTTCTAACTGGAATGACAGTGTAAGTATTGACGTCTCCAGTGAGTCGAAAACTTTATTAATTTCCGTAAGTATTTGCAATTCGTTAGTTATATTGGCTATATCCTGTATACTGTGTGAGAGCTTGTCAATAGCTTCATTCAGATTTCCTCATTCTTTTTAATTTCCATTAATGTTTTATTATATTGCGTTAGTATTGAGGTAGTGACCAAGATGTTTTCCTTCATTAGTTTAGCCAATTGTTTTTCGTTATTCTGCAAGCTAACTATTGCCTCTTCATATTTTAACCCATCATCTTCATCTAAAGTACCAAAAATTTGTTTAAATACCTTGCCTATACCGCCTATCCATGCACTACGCTTAACTCTATTATCTACTAAGTGTGAGATAGATTCAAATTCTCTACTCATATCCTTAAACCTGACTAACAGTGGCTGTACCCAGCTGTTACATTCTGTAATAATTTGCTCAGCTTGGGTTGCGTTACATAATAATTCTGTATTTTGTAGTGCAATCTCAATATTTTGTATGTGAGGTTGGAAGTGCGAGGTATCCACCGGGATAACGACTTTCAACTGAACGTTATTTACTTTGAGCTTTCCCAGATAATCATAGTAGAGGCCTGAGCTAGAGGTAATCGGCTGGATGAATTCTCCATGAGATTGTCCTCGAGCTGAGCTGTAAATAACAGTAATCATTAATACTAACTAGTTGATTTATTACTAAGTACTAGTATTTTATATTTATTTACTATTTTATAACTATACTTATTTTACTAATTTCTATATATTTTACAGGTCTGCTCCATTAGTCGCAGGTTTTACCTGATCATAGTGATGGGTAACATGACGCCGGTTGATCAGTAAAGTAAGTGTGTTATTACCGTTGATTTTAACTATCTTATAAGGTCCCTTCCAGAGGGGCGAGAGTGCTTTACGCATTCTTATGTGGTTCTTTAAATAGACATAGTCGCCTACTTTATATTTAGCTGGGCGAGTATGCGAGTCATAATAGGTCTTTGATGACTCTTTAGATCTCCTAATAAGATCTAAAGCCTTTTCACGCGAATATCTTAAACGGTTTTGGAGCATACGCACATAATCGGGATATGTTGCTCCTGAGGATTCTTCATAGATGGAAGTCGGAAGTACCGGTTTATTTCCGAATATTAACTCGTATGGTGTAAAGTTAGTTGTGGAATGAACCGTAGTATTATAAGTAAGCATAGCTGTGTAGACATAACGAGGCCAGTTAGTTTGTTCCTCATCAGTGAAAGATCTAAGGTACTCCTTAAGTGTGGAGTGACTTCTTTCCAAAGCTCCTTGAGTCTGCGGATGGTAGGGAGATGCCCATAGGTTCTTTATCTTAAGGAATTCACAGGTCTTTCTAAAAAGTTCGGATGTAAAATTAGTCCCTTGATCTGTCAGGATCGTTTTGGGGATACCAAAGATAGAAATATAGTGAAGTAAACATTCACTAGTTTCTTCAGCAGTAGTACTACGGATTGGATAAGCAGAAGAGAACTTGGTGAGATCATCCTGTATGGTTAAGATATATCTTAATTTTGCAGGTCCAGCTTCTGGTAAAGGTCCAACGATGTCTAAGGATATACGCTGACATGGTTCAGTAGATGTGCTGGTGATCTGCATGGGAGCGCGGTTTATCTGTCTGAGGGCTTTATTGGTCTGACATTGGGGGCATTTTTTCACGAAATTTTCTACGTCACTACGCATATTCTTCCAGTAAAAGGTTTCCTGTATGCGTTTAAGCATGCGATTCATGCCTAAATGTCCAGCAATTGGAATGTTATGATTTTCTTTAAGGATTTTGGGGATTTCGGATAATGAAGGGTATATTATTTTATCTTTATATATGTGGATATTTATACCTGTGTTATTGAAGAGAAATAGTAACATGTTATATATCTTGATAAACTGATGATTATCAAAAGGGTTCTTAAATTCAGTTATAGCTATATCAGTAATAGAGTCTCTGTTATAATTTACAACTAATTCATTTCTGAGGGCTTTGAGGGTATCATATATGTCTTTGTAGCTAGATTTGTCAAAATGATATACTTTGAAGAATATGAAGTAAATCGTCTTATTGCCAAGACTAAATGAGAGGAATGAATTCAAAGTTCTTTCTTTATTAATGATTTCGGAACTATCAGGTAAGTTATTAAGTGTAGATTCTACAAAGGGGTTGGATTCATCCAAGTCAATAGAAGTAGGTAGGATAATGACCTTGTATTCTGATTTAGTAATATCCTGGTTATATTCTTTGATGTTTGTATTGTAGGTATTATTATTATTTGCTGTATATTTTAGGAAGGATGAATAATCATCATCAGGTAAGTTCAGGCCATTACTCGTGGATGGGGATTGGTTTTCCCTTATCTGAACCTCGGGGCTGATGGGATTTCCCGGAAGATCATCGGGTATATTAGGTAGATTATCAGAGACGGGTGCAGTTGAATTTCTGGTTAAATTCTCATTTTCAATTTCTTCCCTGAGAATGTCTGGTATGTTATGCGGTAAATTAGCATCAGGTAAAGGTGAAGTATTATTATCTTCAAGGTTAAGGGGTTGATAGCAGGTAAGTCAGGTTCAGGTGAAGGAGAATTATTTCTACTAGAATTAGGGTGACCGGGGGTCGGTAAGTTAATCTCGGGTAAAGGTGAGTCATTTAAGTCAATGGGATCTATGGATTGTGGACCTAACTCATCAGGATTAAAAGAAGCAGGAGATATGAGGAGGTCCATTAGATCTTTATCTAGTGCTGGTGGAGATGGAGGTTCTTCTTCTTCAACAGTAATAACGATAAATAACGATATCGTCTAAATAAACGAAGCAACGGGTGCCCTGAAGACCTGAAAGACAATTGTTCATAAGTTTTTGAAACGTGGATGGACCATTCTTCAAACCGAAGGCCATACGATTGAACTGGAATTGGCCTTGAGGGACAGAAAAGGCAGTTTTGGGTGCGTCCTCCGGGGACATTAAGATCTGATGAAAACCAGAAGACAGATCTAAGGTGGAGAAGTATTTACTGTTCCCTAGCTGATCAAGGATTTCTGAAATTTGGGGCATAGGGTAAACTTCGCCTATAGTGATGTCATTCAGTTTTCTATAGTCTATAACTATACGCCACTTGCGTTGACCTTGGGAGTCCAATTTCTTTGGTACAACCCAGATGGGGGAGCTCCAGGGAGAAGAAGATGGTTCAATGATGTTTTGTTGAAGCATTTTGTTTATTTGAGTTTCGACTTCCTTTTTATGGCATTCCGGGAATCTATATGACTTAGTATGGATAGGGATATCACTACTAGTTTTGATTTGATGTGAAATAGCAGGGGTATATGACAACTGTTCGTCTGGTAAGTGAAAGATATCTGAATATTGGGAACATAGTTCTATGATGGCATCTCTCTCTTCTTGGTTCAGGTGGTCCATTCTTAATGAACTTACTACTTCATCAGTTCGCTGTATTACTTTTTGAGTGTGTGTGTTAATAGAGTATGCTCCTTCATGCAAAGGTTCTATATTTAGTTTAAGGTTGGTTTTGATATTTACGAAATTATCTGACGTATTAGCGATAGTGAGATTCACACGATGATTATCTTTAACTTTTACAATACAATTGGATACTAATAAATTATCAGAGATGTGTTGGTCTGTAATAATACCTTCTTTAAGATCAGTTTGTTGAACGGAGCATTCTATTACGGCCTCTGTACGAGGTGGAATGATGTAAAAAGGTTCCGAAAAATGTAATTTAATATCTATGGGTCCGATTCTTAAAGTATCATGAGTGTAATCGATCCTACACCCGAAGGTGGTAAGAAGATCGGTACCTATGATACCGTCATATGGTAAATTAATGTTTTTAACAACGTGGAATTTATATGAGATGGATTTACCTTTATTTAATTTAAGTTTGAGTTGGAAGTGACCTTCTGTTAGAGTAGGTTCGTCACCTGGGTCTATCCCTTTGAGTTTTATTGATTCTTTAATTAATTTTGGGTTCTTATTTAAACTAGATTCTTTGATTAGGCATATGCTAGAACCTGAGTCAACTAGTAGTGACAAGGGGATATCGGAAGCGGAGGAATCTAATAGAACATGGGGCAATAGCCGTTTGGTTGTATCTATATTTACTTCATAGATACTCTTATCATGTGAGGATTTTAGAGTCTGTTCAAAACTTTCTAGTTTTGATTCAGCTGATTTTTGGACCTGGTGTTGTCCTTTGTTGCCAAGAAGGTTTGGAGAATTGGATGCGGATATATGGGCGCGAATTTGGGGCTGGTTACCCGTGTTGAGGCCCTTGGATTCAGAGATATGGGCGCGAGTTTGGGGCTGGTTACCCGTGTTGAGGCCCTTGGATATAGAGATATGGGCGCGAGTTTGGGGCTGGTTACCCGTGTTGAGGCCCTTGGATATAGAGATATGGGCGCGAGTTTGGGGCTGGTTACCCGTGTTGAGGCCCTTGGGTACAGAGGAGGTGTCGTTGGATGTAACTGAATATACTGTGTGTGGAGCATTGGGTCTCACGAGACACCGCCGTGAGCCCACTATTCGTTTAAATCGTTAGATGGAGAGTCTACTTCGTCGCGTCCCTCTTCTTCATCAGGTTGCTCGAGGAAGTTTACTCGAGGGGATGGTCTAGAGGATCCTTGGTTAGGCTGAAGATTTTGATTAAATCGGTACCGGTTGTTATTAAATTCACGCCTTTTGCAATTGGATATGTCATGTCCAGTTGCTTTACAATAGCGGCAAAATTGACCAGAAGTACCACCTTGTGGCATGGAGTTGGCAGCCCTTGGTTGTGTGTTTGTAGCATTAAAAGGTTTATTAAAAGGAGGATTTGGTTTAGGTTTACTACCCAAATTATTAGGTTTGGGATCAGTTACGGAACGCTTGTATAAAGTTTGTTGTATGCGTTCTTCTGAGATGGCAAAGTTGATGGCCTCGTTCAGGGTTTTTGGTGACTTGCACCTCACTATATTGGAAATACGAGGGTGGAGGCCCATAACAAAGTGGTGAAGTGCCAGGTCTTCCATGGCCGCTGTACGGCCAGGTAGTTCCTTGGCCTTGGTATTGGATAATGATATCTCTGTTAGTAACTGCGAGAGATATGTTTCGGTTCTAAGGGCATATACATTGACCGTCTCTTGAGGGCCCTGTTTGTTTTCCTGTAAGTCGGTTAATAAATGAGAGTAGTGTTTTCTTTCACTGAATTGTGTTTTAAGGAAATCTTTTAACTGGTCCCATGATGTGAAGTCTTTTATGGAGCATGCTATCTCTGCTTTCCCATTAAGTTGGCTAAGAATAAATTTGAATAAGATAGGTTTCTGAACATCGGTAGCTAAGTTAAGAGCGTTATCACAATTTACAAGGAATGAGTTAAGGGTCTCCCGACTACCATCGTATGGTTTAATAAATTTGAAAAGTACATTCAATTCTAAAGTAGTCATATTGAGTGCTGCAGTGGTTTTACGAGTTACTCGTGGTGAGCTAGGGGCGGATTTATATTTCTCCTCTGAGTCGCTGACGGGAGGCTCAAAGACGTTTATGAATAGCTCGCCTTCCTCAACCTTAGTCACTTTTGGCATTATAAGTTAACAATACTGTGTTAATAAATCCGTTTGGAACCTTTAAAACAAAACAATAATATAAAATAATAAAGTAATCAGTGTGGAAGCGCCTTAACAGACGTTCACGGCTAGACAAAACAATGACCAGACTTACAGGATGTAGAGCGATAAGAACGCGACGGTGACGGCTGGGAACATTCCGTCGGGCTTGACGACGTCACGAACACGACTGCTATTCTCCACTCGGATTGATTTGAACTTTTCAGATTCGAATGTTTTCTTCTTGGTTTTTCAGAGAGATACCGGTACTGATTTGTAGATAGGAGACAAGGACTTATCTTGTGTATCTTCTTGTATGTTGGATTATGAGCACCCTTCACGTAGGAATAGGGGTTGCCATTTAGGGTGCAACTCCGCAGGATGTGTAGGTCCCTTCCAGGACCTTTCAGGATACTGTTGATTCACTTGTTGTGGTTGCACAGTGATCTTCCACTAACACTGCACTTTCACGACCTTTTAGGATTTACGCGAGATCCGGATGAGTCCGTGAGCGGCCCTGGGCAACTGGATATTGGTTTTCCGGATCCCACCGCTGCCACCAGAATGTTACGCGGGAGAATCAAAAGGGTTTTTTAAAAAAAACACTAATTAACACCGCGAAGGAATATTATTGTACGGCACAAACAATGTGAATTTATCCTTAGGCGACCGCTCGGAATGAGAGTTGGGCACGGACTGAACTATCAGGGCGCTACTGACCTATCCTATACTAGAGGGTTGCAGAGCTAGCCCGAAGGGCTGCTCGGTCAGCATTATTACTGACATTAGAGGGATATAACAGTGCGATATTCCTAATTCGAAAATTTGAAATGAGTGCGAATGGTTGGAGAATCAGTTCAATATTTTTTTCTTTCAATACTTTGATTTGACTTATGCGTCATTAGTCCAAAAGTCACCTTATTGACGTTTTATTTTTTTTTAAACTGCTTCAATGGTTGCCTGATCTGATATTAATTACAGCATTGAACCTGAAATATCAGTAGTAAAAAGCTAAAATTATGCATTTGGGGAAACTCATACCTACGAAGATGCAGGTCTTGCAATATGGCTAATTTTCAACTGCATAAATACCATTGCTGAGAGTAAGAGTGCCTCCGGTTCCTAATGAGGCCTCATTGTGGCTGATTTCTAAACGAAATTATTTGTACGTTCGCTTTAACTCCTTACTTAAAAGTTTCTGTCACCACAATCCCTTTGCGTTCAGACTTTTCTTATGTTTTCCAGCTAAGGCAATAATTATATTACCTACTTTTGGGGACGGCAGCGCAAGCACCAGACTGGTGATCAATCCTCTCATGCCGGGACCATTTCACCCAATTCCCCGAGACCCGTATAGGGTTTTGAGTTAACTCACGTTGGTGACCCACTGAATTTACCTGTTACTTTGCAGTATTGTAATGTCGCTCAGATCATTTTCAGATAGGCCTAGTAGGTATGATTAAATTTTAATTTACTCGTAGGTTGATTTAATTTCTAGGGTTATAAAGTAACTAGATCGTTGAATAATTCATTGGCTTGGTAGGCCGACACTTTGATCTGAGAAGCTGTGAAATTAAACTTTTAATGAAGTTGCAATCTTAAGTCATGAACTACATTATAAAAATATATTTTAACTAGCTGTTGCCCGCGGCTTCGCCCGCGTGAGTTTCGCTTTTTTTTTTTTCCTATTCTTAACATATTTACTAAAGTTAAATACGTGAGTTTCGCTTAGATGAAAAATCTTTTCGTGTTCCAACCTGTAGTAACCTAAACTCCAGTACTTAAAATTTCAGCCATTTGGTTATCCCGTGTTCCGCGGGAATATATTATGTACTAGTACTACAAAAAAGTTATATTTCATTCAATAAACGATCTTCGTCTGATCGTTATCTACAATTTCCCGTGTAGGTACCACCACTCCCACCCCGAGTCCCTCTTTGTCCTATCCAGTGTCCTGTCTATTTATACCTACGTCAGTGGAAAATTCTCATCAGGTTGAACTACTTTTGCTAAGGCCCCATTTCCCCATTATTTTATAGAGTAGCTGGTCTCTTGGAGTTCTTCATCAGATGTTCCATAATCTTAAATTGTTATACGACAGCAGAAAATGCTCAACAGGTTGAACGACTTTTGCTTAGGCGCCTTTTCCATATATGTAACAGTGTAGCTGGCCTGTTGGAATTCTTCATCAGTTGATCCTGATCTTCGATTTTTATACGTCAATAGAAAATGCTCGTCAGATTGATAAACTTTTGCAAAGGGACCATTTCCATATTTCTTATAATTTAGCTGTTCTGTTAAGGTTCTCCATCAGGTGTTCCAGTTTTCAAAATAAATTAAAGCCTATATGTTGCCCAGGTTTAATAGCTATACAATTAAAAAAGTTTCATTCAAATCCGTCCAGTAGTTTTTGCGTGAACGCGTACATACATACAGACAGACCGACAAGAAATTCCAAAAATATTTTTTTGTTTTCTATTATTCTTTTTAAGTGTCCCTCTATTCATTTCAGTCAAAAATACTAAATGTACAGACAAAATATTTTTACTGTTTTATTATATGTATAGATGAATTATTTCTATTTTCAGGTATCGAGACGAAGCACTTTGTTGGTCAGACAGGTAAAAAAACAAATAATTTATTCGAAAATCGATTACTTATACCTACCATTGTTACCAAATAATGGTACCTTACCATCGTAGTACATAATATCTCGATGTACCTTATCTACCATTGTACAATTATTGTAATAAATAGCTTTTAGTGAACTGAAGAAAGGCCTCCACTTTTTCCTTGAATTGAGTTAGTAAATACTTGAGTTTATTTAGATAAGAAAGCGGTGGTGGCCGAGTGGTAGGGCGTCCGCCTGTGGCTGCAAAGGTCCCAGGTTCGAATCCTGCCCGGGCTACATGAGTTTGTATAACAATCTAACTTGTACCTATGTTAGTTTTCATCGACCACCACTTGCTTACGGTGAAAGAAAACATCGTGAGGAAACCTGCACTCTGGTTGATGATTAAAATTTATCAGCTAGTGTTTGAAATGGAGAAGGCAATGGCAAACCACTACATTAAAAATTGCCAAGAGAGTCGTTGTGTGTGCTTCATTCCATATAGTGACCACGACCCTCAGTCGTGAGGAATACGACTAAAGAGAGAGAGAGATAAGGAATGAGTTCCATAACACTAATTTAACTAAATATTGAGAAATTATTAATGGAAAGTAAAATCACAATAGTATCGGATAAAAGCATTTTCTAGTTACATCAGCATAACAAATCCCCAATGCAAATAGTATAAGTAATCCCGGGCAAGCTCAGCTTAACCCGGACCACAGATTATTATTATACTAGGCCCGTGCTGACCACTGTCATATTTTAATCGGATGCAAATATTGAAGGTGGAATTAGGCAGCCATCTTGTTTGTTGAGGTCAGCGGGATTATAGACGGACTAGCTGATGCCCTTGGCTTCGCTCGCGTGAATTTCGGTTTTCACTCATTTCCCTTAAGAGTGGAACTTCCAGAACAATACTTTTTATTGCTTTTTATAGAACCTCTTTACAAAATATAAAGTTTCTACATTCGGCGATTTTATTTCTGCGTTGAGCATCTAATTTTATATTGATACCTAGATATCAAGAAGATGATATTAGGAGAATTATTAACAGTATTATGAAGTAAAGACTTTTCAAAGGTTGTGAAAAATAATCTTTTTGGTTTAATATTGTAATGCTCATTATTTAAATTTGCATGCTATTCGAAATGGCTGATTTGGAGGCAAAATCTATTCTAGTAACATCTTCTGTAATCCATATCAAATGCAAATAAATTCATTCATTCTTTCATTCATTAACTGCCTTATTAAAAAATATAAGGAAGAAACCTATTGACATCGAGTCCAATATACGCCATATATTAAGTCTATGTAGAGTCATAGTGCGTTTTTTCTTTGGTAGAGTCGCGTGTAGTGAAATTTTAAAAGTTTTTGACATACCTAGTCAATTGAGAATGACATGAATCAGGATAGGATGAAAAAAAAACTAGTATTTTAGGTACCTAGAGAAAAAAAAACAGTGCATTGCACCCGCTCCAAGCTCGGAAGTGCATTACTCTCGACTCGTAACAATCGCGCCAGTTTCGGAACATAAATTGTCTCTATTTTGCTTTCGCAGCTAGTAAAACCAGGAACTGTCCTCGCTGGTAAAATTTATATTTCTAATAGCTTAACAACCATTTCACCTTTAACAATAGTTAATTAAAAATGCTGCTGTACTGTGTAATTTAGTATCGGGTTACGAATAATGGCACACTAAATACACACAATCTATGATCTAATCTTATCCAAACATCAAACAATTGGAATCACTTAATTGATAGCTTTAATGCTCTCAAATGTAATTTTATTTGCATTGCCCGCGTGGGAATTGCAAACTTCATGCACAGATGTATTGAAAAAAACATTCACTCTAATGATAACTCTACTATCTTTAAATTAAAGTGGATTTTAGTGTAAACATCGTTTTTTCTTTGAGTTGCTGTTGTCAAGACCGTTTAGTTCGATTGATATCTTGATCTCGTGTTACTATGACAGTTTTAGTTGACTCTTCCATATACAGATAAGATATAGTCTCCTTATTTTGTCGTTTTATTCATCATCATAGGGACGAATTTTAGAGTGCGAGTGGGTACCGACTCTAAAATTTAAGAGCGAGGCTCTTGTGGGTGGAGTTTCTTCCATTTTTCTATTTTTAGGGTTCCGTACCTCAAAAGACAAAAACGGAACCCTTATAAGATCACTTTGTTGTCCGTCTGTCTGTCAAACTTTTCTTTCTCAGGAACGCTTAATAGTATCAAGTTGAAACTAATATCGAATACTCGGATTCACGGTTTCTTTCAGCTAAAAAATAATAATATTATGTATTTTCGCATATTTTGCGATTTCAGGCAGCAATCAAAACCTATAGAGTACTTCCACTTCCCGTTGACATTAAATTATGAAATTTGGCAAAAAGCAAGGTCTACTAATACAGGAATAAATCTGAAAACTGTAAATATGTTGTTGGAAGTAAAAAAAAAAAGTGTCACAAACTTATTTTTGCGCTGGATTCAGTATGAATCTTAGGGATCGAACTGCAAAGTTAAGTTTGTTTTTGAAACTAGTTGGTCTTTAAGTTAGAGTTATACCACAGGGCGGGAGCTTCATAGAAACAGGGCGTCAAATATACCTACTACTACTACAAATAAAACTGTACATCCGTGAACACGTCAATGTGTGCGTTAAACAACTAGGGTCGCCACCGCAAAATTATTTATATATACTATACCTATGACACAGATTAATAAATAGTTACTACGTGCCATGAATAGTGTAATTATGAATAGGTACTTATATCTTTCAATTCTGTAAGATTTGAAATTGTTTTATCTTATGTAGATACCTGCTTATATATTTTGAGACTTACCTAACATACCTGCATCATTAAGTGAACTTGAAAATAGGCACTACAACTGCCACAACCACATCACTATGAGGATTAAAAAATAAACTATAATATCCACATATTATTAAGTATTTATCATTCACAAATATTTCTTTAGGTTATGATGGTCTTCTTTTCATTACAGTTTCCACACACATCGCATTGAATATACTATTGTACTATGGTTATATATTAGCACCAAACTGTGTTAAATATGATTCAAACTAAACAAAAACAAATAATTTTTATTGTCATCATATCACAGCTCACTAGTAAACAAAGCAACAATAGCGAGCTGCGAGTGGCGGCGCCAGCGTCGACAATGTCGACATGCGCGCGCAGGTGCGCGAGTGTGACCTTCAACCGGCGGCATATTTTACGAAAATCATTATTTTAATACATTTTAGTTGTTTTAGTTGAATGATACGAAAAATTCTAAAATATATACGATTATGTAATCTGGGAGAGAGAGGCTTAAAATGAAATTAAGTTTACTTTATATAAACATTTATTGCACGTATCTTCTAAGATACGAGGGAATGTATGAACATAAATACATTAATACATACATAATAAACATAGCCGTGGAACACATAACCCCTATGGGTTTCGCCGCAGTCGAGTCAACTAACAAATATACAATACAAAACATACATAGAAAACTTATAAAAATATATTGTACAAAAAGACGCCGCGACAATGTTGTATGTTGAAAGTGACAGTAATTACTTTGCTTACTATACCTGTATTCATCCTTCGGAAATTTATAAAATTTACGTCCTTCTTGGTTTGTATTAGATAAACAATGGTTAACTGCGAAGTACCTTACCATAATTAATTTCAATGAAACTATGTTTCTCTCTATCTACAAAATTGAAACGTAAGAGTAGCTTGAGATACGCTTCGCAGCTGCTAACCCCGTTTCATAGTGTCCCTCGATTCAAATGAACGGGGTAGAGGTGCGGGGTACGCCATATTGCGGGAGAGGCAGGGAGCTTCCTTTCTGTGCGTAGTACTTATATTAATTCTGTGGTTATACTGTGAGATGCTTTTCGTGTACGGAACCCTCGGTGCGCGAGTTTGACTCGCACTTGGCCGGTTTTTTTTTTGTTGTTGTGTTATTATGTCTTTATATTTATTTGGCATCATTTATGCGTTTAAGGATAAAGCGAAGGGCTGTTCATTAAACAATTTCCGCTGGATGGCGTTGATAGCAACATTTTCCGTTTTTATTTTTTTGTTGCGTTGTTGCAGTACTTATAGGCAAACATTTTGAATTGGCGAGCGGGAAACATACTCTTTTATTTATTTTATGGCCTACGATTTTATTTCAGTCAACATAATGAAAAAAAAGCTTTAGAATAGAATCTGCCATGAATCTTCGTATCTCTACACTCACTCACACTACGACGAGAGCTTTCAAAATGACATTAAATATGGCGCAAAGCATTGTTATAAATTTTAAAATACGCTACTAGATGGCACTTATTTAAAAAGAGTGTCTAACTACAATAATGCCAATCGGACTGGCTGGCAGCATAAGAAAAAAGAAAAATAAATTTAAAAAATACAAAGAGCGAAAAATAACCTATAATTTCTTCTTGTCATTGTCATATTTTGTAAGAAAGCAAACAAATATATTTATGAGAATTAATACCTTAGTTCAAGTTCGTATCAATTCGACTCAGAAAGTCAGCAACGAAAAAGTTCTCCAGCGCGTTGCAATGTCTAGACTGTTGTTGCAAACTGTCAAAAAGCGCAAAGTTTAATATTTGGGACACGTTTTACGACACGACAGATATCAGCTGCTTCAACTTATTATGATGGGCAAAATAGAAGGCAAGATACGTGCTGAAAGACGCAAAAAATCATGGCTGAGTAATATACGCGAGTGGACCGGAGTCACCAGGGTTGAGGAGCCGTTTTGCATAGCGGCGAACAGAGAAGAGTTTGCGAAACTGACGGCCGCCTCCAGTAACGGAGAGGCACTACAAGAAGAAGAACTTCAAGTTCAATAGTGCAAAATCATAATTAGTAATAAACTGTAATTTAATTAGTTCACGAACAACATATAATGCAAATACCTATCTATCAATAGTTTCAGCAGTTTGAATTTCACCACTTTTAGATTCCCAACACAAATCTATCAATAGTTCGAACACCCATTTTCTCAAATCAATCTAACTTGATACCATGACTGGTAGCAGGAAATATCACCGCAGACGTCATGGTCATAATGTACTTTTGCCTATTGCATTGTATGACTAGGTTTATATTTTTTTTAAATAAAACTAAATGCTATACCTACACATTTTTGACTTTTATTTTTAGTAACGAAATGATCTTTTCCGAACTTTCATTTATTAAAGAAAACAAAAAAAGATTATAGTTATTCCTTTCCCACATAAATTGTTAAATATTGCAGTCGTTATTCTGTGCACGATGACTCCTTCATTGCTTGGAACGATGGATGATGATGATACATTCTTCATCACGACAAACCTCCGTTACAGTTTTTGTATTTGTATTACAGAATTATTTTATAAAGAAACACTTGTGCTGTGCATTTCCTGCCACATAATTATTGTCCCTGGAACAAATTGTGATAATAAGTACCTATCTACTAACAGTTTCAATAAATAAATGCCAAACTTTAATTCTTTTACAATGCGGTGATATATACGTGTGTGATATATTTATGTCTTTGCATTTTTAATGTATTATTCAATAAGACTTTAACTTACTTACGTCAAATCTGTATATCGTTCCAAATCTCCAAGCACTCGCTTCCTAGTCTTTGGTGGGCCAAAATATACCTACATGCCTCTGATATCTCTTCCTATCAGATCTAGTAGCCAATATTCTTTAATATTATCAATAAATAATAACGTACGTACGTAACGTAACACACCTAGCTGAAAAAATCTATTGCAAAAAAAGAAACTTCCATACAACAATACAACACGGCGCGGCGCGACGGCGTCGTCCGAGATAGATAGATATGTACTTATGTAGTGAAGACTTATATCGATACCACCACGAATATCGATATCTTTTATTATTGATATAAATTATTAATATCGTTTTTAAATATGCAAAAATAAATCTGCAAATAATAAATGCGTATTTTATGCATAAAGTGACGAAAGTAATACACAGGTACCTTTAGTTACATTTTAATTGATAATTTGTTAATAATATAAAATAAAATTATCCGAAGCTGATCGATTAGCTTCCGCACTGCCAACGGTCAATACATACTTAATCACACAATGAAATGTATTTAAATCATGAAAGTAATAAGCACTTATTTAAATAAAATGAAGAAAATCGGAAAAAAAATAATTAAAATAAATCACAGAGCCAATACCTATCGATACTTCAAAATATCGATAATTCGTGCCCTAGAAGTTATAGGATTAAATTAGACGTTCAGAAAATATGTTGTGAAATTCAAACTAAAAACTAAAAAATAATTTATCAGTAATATTTGTTTACTTTAATACTAAATATAAATGTATGCACAAATTACTATACTTTCTTTTTTGTTAATGAATACTTGTATAATACCTACCTAGACCTACTATAATTTATTTTGATAAATGTATTTGCAAAAATAAATTGTTTTAGTTTCAGAACGAACTCATATTGATAGAAAGAAATATCTTTTGTTGTTTTATCATACGTCAATGTTTTGGGTTAACAAAAAAGCAGCGTTGCCATCTTTTTCACCTCGCACAGAACGGCAACTAACGCAAGCGAGCTGGCTGGATTTCTGTCTGAGATGAATTTGCACAAATATTTCCAATCCAGTCATATACGTAATGGCAAGCTTGTAATAATAAATCTAGGGTTCAGTACGAATTTTTATGTTTTTTTTTAATGGTGAAATTTAAATTTGATAACTGGGACTTTTGGATATGAAGACAGGGATAACTGAATATGACATCTTGACATCTGGATGTGAAGACCTGGGTGTCTGGTCATGTGCATATGAAATGCTGGACAGCTGAATATGAAGACCAAAGCTTTAGGAGATGATCTCATGAACATCTGGAAATGAAGACCTGGACATCACCTGTTGATGTCCAAGTCTTCAGCTCCACATGCCCAGGTCTTCATTTCCAGATGTCCATGAGATCATCTCCTACATATGAATTTGAAGACGTGTGGGAATGAAGAAATTTGAAGACATAAAGTCCAGATTTCCAGGGGATAGGTCCTGGATAGCCTGGATAGATAGCCTGTGTTTATATCCAAAAGTCCCAGTAATCAAATTTAAATTTCACCATAAAAAATCTTTCATAAAAATAATTATGATTGAACCCTAAATTGAATTTAATATTGAAACTTGCTATTTTATAATTTTTTAGCATTTCATGATTTTCTTTTGTTTTTCACGAACAGCCGATGGCGCTGTCAAGGCAAGCAACATCGAGGTAGCATGCATTTAGGTCTCAAAGTGCTTTTATATAAATAGTAGTAGTCAGTAGTTTGTAATAAATCTGCTAGACGTCGCCCCTAAATGTCACAAAATATTACGCACACATCAACAAGAATCTCAATTTTTGTCGTATTTTAAATGCCGTTTTTCTCGTAAATTATTATACATTACTTTGTTAAATTCAACATGAGAGCACAATTACTTCATAAGAATTGGAAATTCGATTTTATTATGAGAATCATTAACGAAGTTTAGAGCATTGCTGTAGAACAAAATGTATGGACAGCCAAAGCTTGGCTTTCACCTTAACACAGACTCTTTAGAGTAAAAAAATAAACTCCACGGATAGATATATATCGCATAGGGTCGGCCCTATGTTGTTGTGGCATGGTAGTTACGATAATAATGAATTTATTTATAAGTGATCCAGTTTTGATTGTATCCTGATCTTTTGAGAATAAAAAAATATAGTTCCTACTTTTGTATCGGAGTTATAGATATTAGTTTACGGAGTTACAGATACATAGACTGAAATAAAGACTATTTACTTAAAATACTGGGGTATTATATAACTTGTGCCTAAGATTGGACTTCTCTGTGTCATTCTAGATACTTATGTCTATGTATAAAAAAAAAGTGTTTATAATTGACGAATATGAGCCTCAGGGAGAGGCTTGGTAGTAATTTCGAAAAAAAGAGACAAGAAATTAAATATAATATTAACTTCTGTCTACGTCCGTCGACTATTAAATAGCTTTAAGCGATGCTAATTATGTTTACGGTGTTCCTACCAGGACAATCCTAATTATTGACCACCGACGTCGATCGAAAAATAATTGCAATATAAGTACAATGTCAAAGAGGGACACATACACACATATACACAATAACATAGCGGGAAATTTCGATAACATACATTTCGTGCCAATCAAACGGCAGTTACGTAACGTCATAAATTTCATATCCCTTATTTGCGTTTATCAACCCGGCATTTATTACGGAACCGAATTTTTGCCGCGCCATTTCGCTCGCGAATTATTTTTTCTTTTTTTTTTTTAAATTAACGTCCTGCGTACGCAGTACTTATGTTAAACGTTCCAAACTGTCTGCAATTTGCGGGGGTCTGAGTAAGCTATAAATCTTGTAAAATTATTTTTTCATTATGCGCGAGCGCAGTGTTGATATTCTATTAGTGGTGGCTGATTTTTTGAGAACCGAATATTTGTTATTTTTTTGTTTCTATTTCAGTAGTTTTATTTAAATTCCCACGTGGTCCTCAATTTCAATTTAAAAGTCTTATGTCTATTCATTTAAAAATTTTCTAATACAGCAATAAAATCCTTGTCAATGTCCATATTTAATGGCTAAGGCTAGATGATATAAATAATTTAAAAAAAGGCCTTTGCCATCTGTGCTAAGTAACATATGTATGTACTTATTTTTGTGCTAATTGTACAGTTATTTTTTTACAATATGGTAAAGTATAACAAACACGTATGGTAAAGTATACCTATGTGAATAATACGTCAGACAACTCATTTTTAATCTGGTTTTTTTAATTATATTTTTTTCTATAAAACACAAAACAAAAACTGCATATTTTATTTTTAACTAGCTCCCGCCCCGGCTTCGCTCACATACATAAATGGTAGCCTATGTAACTCAGGTTAAATGTAGTTTTCTTTTAGTGAAAAAATTTTTGAAATCGATCCAGTAATTCAGAAGATTACCCCCTACAAACAAACTCACAAACACTTCCCCTTTAGAATATTAAATAAATAAAATAAATAAATAAATTCTTTATTTAATAATTTCGTTTACATTATCAGTGTATGATTGGAATCTCCATTTAAGTATAAAATACTTGTGTTTGGTGGAGAGTCCGTTCTTTCACAGTTAGCATACTTAACAAATAGTCAATAATATAGGTAACTAATAACAATTTTTTAAATATAATTAGAAACTTAAAAGCTCAGTGTATCAGGGATTTAATTTTAATATTAGTGTGATTAAATAGGAAATGTCATGTCTATACGTTGTTCGGTCTACAGTCACTTCTTATTACCGTCCGATGTGGGATCTTATCAGATGGCAGAAATTAGCCATCCGCCATTACGCGATATACATACAGGTTACGGCTTTCATGTTCTGTGTGTCTGTTTTGCCACACATCGTAAACACTTGGGATACTATGACGATGAATTGAAATGAGCTTCTTTGTAGGTTACAAACTACCATCATTAGATGTTTTCAATTGACGATTTATTACTAAATAAAAGACTAGTTAACAACACCCGACGAACGAAATTTTCCTTTAATTGGGGATAAAAGTAGCCTTTCCAAATGGTATTTTTTTATTCCGAATTAGGATAGTAACTACCCGTAATTCGTAATCCCGTGAAATTTCATCGAAATCGGTCCAATAAATTTTGTGTGATTGAGTAACAAACATGCACAATGAACACATATACACATCCTTACAGACATCCAAATTGTAGCATTTATAAATATTAGTTACAAGTAGTATGTATAATAAAATATATAATGTTTTATATAAAAAACACCACAACAAGAGAATACGTTGAAATGATCATAAAGTTTTCGTGCCAGTCATGACCGAGCTAAGCTATGCGATATATATCGATTCTATTTTTTTTGTTTTGTATGTTTTTTATATTCAGTTAAGCGTGGCCTTCGAGTCTCACGACTCTTGGCTCTGTCTACCCCGTAATGGATAAAGACGTGATTCTATGTAGGTTTTAACATCCATCACTTTTCTGATACTTTTATAACAAACCTACCACCATATTACCTACCATCGCTATTACTCACAAATATCTTATCGATCAAATGGTTTTTAAAAGTTATTGCATTAATTACGAAATGGGCCATTAATTAAAGGAGGAAGCTTGACAAATTAACGTCACTATCAGACGCAGGCGCAGCTACACGGAACAGATGCAGATATTTATAGAGCGTAGGCTTAGGACACATCGAAGTCTCTTGGAGACTTCAATATATTAAAGAAATAGTTAGGAAAAAACAGAATGTGCCCGCTGCTTCTCTTCCCGCGCAGATTGTAAAAGTCAATCGAGGGAAAGTGCTTTAACCTGGGGATTCCTATGCAATGGGCTAGCAACCTGTCACTATACCTGAATCTCCATTTCAATAGAGAGCCCACTATTCAGCTGAGCGTGGCCTTCGAGTCTCACGACTCTTGGCTCTGTCTGCCACGTAAGGGGGATAGAGGCGTGATTCTGTGTATGTGTATGTATATGTGAATAATTAAGAAACATTCGCTTCTTCTTCTTATCGAGTCGAAATGGCTATAATTATATCTTTTTTGACCAGTATGTGACCAACTTTAACCGCTCTATCGGTATTAATTAACTTCATTTTTAATTAATATTAGCTTCATTGATTTCTCAAATTTCAGCTAATTAAAATCAAATTGTTGAACTTTACTACGATTTGGTACTAATGAATTTGAATTGAATGTAGGAATGTGATGTAATCAGGTAGTAGAATTCAAAAATTTGATTACGTTACTGTTCTTAATTATATTTACCAGCTGCGCCCCGGGATTCACTCGCGGTATAAAAAGTACTTACTTACTACTGCGGCGCAGCGACCCGAAATGGATCTTGGCCTCCGACACGAGATGACGCCATTTTTTGCGGTTTGCATAAAAAGTAGCTTATACTATATTTCAGATTCGAAGAATACTCTTCCTGTATAACAAATTACATTACAATTAGATTTGGTGAGATTGTTAGTTAGTTGTATAGTGAGAAATAGCAATTTTAAAAGACTGCAAGTATGAAAAATGATACGTTGGGCCTAAGATGTCTGTAGAATGGGCTTTACATTGATAATAGAGTATTACAAACCTAAATGCCCTGTATCGGCGTTAACCGCACCGACAATTAGTGCCTGCAAGATTGATGGTACTTCCATGGAAAGTAGGTTCATGGGCACTAATAACTATAGTAGCGACTAAAAGTTTGGATTGATTGTTGATACAATTTATAACGTTTCTGTAAGAGGTGTATTTTTAATGGATATGCGGCATATTACAACTAAAGATGGCTAAACCGCTATCTCTATAAAAATAAAAATACATTTATTCATTCTTCTTCACTTCCGGTTGTCAACGAGATCAGTCGCTTAACAAATAGTTCTCATATTAATAAAAATTTAAATGGTAAACAGCTAATCTACAGTGCCAAAAAGTGGATAATTCTAACCTGCATAACCAGCTGCAAGGTACGTCACAACACTTCACCACAAACACTACACAAAAGCGATGTAAATCAAAGCAAGAAATTGGAAGAGGAATGTTAACTGAATTTATTTAAATCTGGGACTTGTTTTGGTTTGCACAATTGACCAATAATAGAAGACAAACAAACATTTTTTATTTACATCACAACCGGCGGCTGACCGGCATTTAGAAATATTTTCGATTGACACTTGACATTGGCATATTACTGACGTACAGAAAGAGCTGACATTGATTTATGAAATAAGAAAAGGCACAGACATCACCTGTCATACATACACCTAGAACACACACTCAAAGCGATAACAGCGCCACCTACAATAAAAAAAAAACTATTTTATTTGGAGAACATTTACTAGATTAGAACGCCAATTTTGGAGGAAAGGAAGATTATCACAGAGAGACTTATTAAACATTTATCTATTTTATGCTGACATTTTGTTACCAGTTCATCTTCTCATTTATTTATTGTTCTTGACATTGTTAATAATAAATATGAGTTCCCAAGATTCTAATGGAAGAACCAGACGCAGGAAAGAGCAATTGGAGTGTGCTAAATGTACTAACACAATTCCTAACAAACAATTCATGACATGTACAAACTGTAAGAATTATTTCCATATAGATTGCCTAAATATAACATTTGCTAGATTTCGCATAATGACTACGGAAAATAAAAACAACTGGAAATGCAACGGATGTGTAAATAAAAGACAGTTGAAAAAAAATCAATCACCTGCCGCTATCCCGACCTCTTCAGACAAAAATAAACAGAAACCTAGTAGACAAATTGAACAGGAACACTACGAAATAAATCTGGAAACTTCAAATACTTTCGATTCGCTGTCAGATGAGAGTGAAGACGAACAAGATAGTTTAACACAAGAGTCCTTGGAAATATTAAATAGAAGCTGTCCAGAAGTACCTACGACAGATATAAATAGACTAGAAGTATTAGAAAGCGAAAACAAATTATTGAAAGAAAAATTACGGGTAATGTGTAAGGTAACGGGATAATGAGATATGCAACTTTCTGCAGGAGAATTCTGCACTCAAAACAACTTTAAAAGAGTATGAACTTAGAATTAAAAAGCTCACTCACATTTGTAATCAAACTTCTTCTGTATCGTCGCCCCTGCCGGTTACATTAAATCGGAAACTTTGTACAAAATCAAGTTCCAAAAAAATATCAGAAACCAAAAAAAGGAGGGAAAGTCTATTAAATCCGACCAAATTGGACTTTACGCAAGACCCTCGACTTCATACCAAGGAACAAGCTGCACAATCGACGACTTCTAAACTGCTCCAGACAGAAAAATCAGATGGCGCCACTAGTTTACAAAAAGAAACTCCACATGTAAACCCTAACAATGACATTCCAAATGCAAGATATAAGATACGCATTTTTGGAGGACAAGAAGTGACAGGGCTTGCTGCAAAAATGATAAGATCAAGATGCGGAAAATGGAATGACGTTTATGATGTAGATGCTTATGTGAAACCGTATGGGACAACAGAGCAAATACTGAGCAGCTGTTGTTTATCTGTGTCAAAAAATGATATAGTTATTCTGTCTGTCGGTTCCAATGATAGGAATCCATACCATACGATCTCACAGTTATGCAACGTACTAAATAGTCTTAAGGATAATAAAATCATTGTATTGAATGTATTTAACAATGACGTCTTAAATATTAAAAAATTAAATTATGAATTAGAAATGTTGACAAAAAACTATGCAAACTGTAAATTTCTGAATGTAGACTATACCATATCCAAAGATATATTAGATTATATTTGTACCAAAATAAATGTTGACATTGACTATGAGCTGTATAATGAGAAGTTTATTAAGAATATTTTTAAATTACATAAAACAAATCAAATGAAATCGAAAACAAATTGCAAAAAAATAACAGATTATTTCCCAGTCCAAACAAACAATGAGATTAACAAAAAAACTACACTTTTAGACTATTTCCCGAAACTGAATGGCGAGAAAAATTGTACAGGAATCAAGAAGGGGACTATACTGAATTATTTTCCAAAAATTGACAAATCAAAATTTTTTCGTTCCCAACTGCTCGAATAGACAAAATGTATTTAAAATCTTTCACCAAAATATTGCTAGCATTCTATCTAAGCAAGAAATTTTAGAGTTAACGCTCGATGAATTAAAGAAACAAGACAAATATCCCGATATAATGTGCTTCTCTAAAACATTCTTGAAAGACGATTACATGCGATATTTAAATATACACAACTACGAGTTAGCTACGTCGTTCAATAGGGTTTCGAAACGTAGAGGAGGATCATGTATCTTAGTGAAAAAAGGGATATTGTATAATGAATTACAGCTGCCTACAAAATACGCATCTGAAAAAACATTCGAAGTCTGTGGAATTGAAATTCCTAATATTAAACTAATAATAATTTGTGTATATAGGATCCCTAACTCTGATGCAATGATATTATTAAATAAACTTGACTGTCTATTGCATGATCTTTCTAAAAAGGCAAACTTAATTCCAAATTAGTTGTTATAGGTGATATAAATATTGACACCTTGAAACAAAGCAAAGAAAGTGACTATTTAAAGAACTTGTGCAACACTTATTCCTTAAAAATACATATAAACGTCCCCACGCGCAAAGATGCCTGTTTGGATCATATATTAAGTAATATCGAAAATGCGACAGCAGAAGTTTTGCCACTTTGTCTTTCAGATCACGACACAGCACAGCTTTTGAATTTTCAAATTAAAGAAACTTTTGCTAAAATTAAACCATACACTACATATAGGAAAGACTATAGTCCTGAAAATATCTATAAATTTAAAGAATGTCTCAGCAGTATTACATGGTCAGAGATATATGAGGACGAGGACTTAGATTCTGCATTTAATAAATTCCATGAAATGTTCTGCATGTTTTACGATTTATGCTTTCCTACAATAAAAATAAAAGTTAACAATACTAGTAATAATAATAGAAAATGGATTACTCAAGGGTTACGAACTAGTTGTAAACAAAAGAGATTTTTAAGATTTAAATATTATAAAAAACAAAACAGACGCTAACAAAGATAAATATCTGAAATACTCTCAATTATTTAAAAAATGCATAAGTCATTCAAAAAAACATTCAAATATTACATTTATAAATAAAAGTGAAAATAAGTGTAAAGCAACATGGTCAGTAATAAAGAAAGAAGTTTCAAATCAAAAATCCCATGACGTGACAACAGAAATTAAATTTAATGATAATATTTTAAAAGAACAAGTCGACATTGCCAATGCATTCAATAATTATTTTATCGATTTGACTAATAATAGTAATTTTACACCAAATAATAAACAAACTACTTTGCCTAATAGAATATTACCCAATTCATTCTTTGTTATGCCCATGTCAGAAGCTGAGGTCCTTAATGAAATAAACTCTTTAAGAACCACCAATGCGGAAGGATATGACGGGGTAAATACAAAAATAATAAAAGCATGTAGTGCTGAAATACTGGCAGTGCTAACACACTTAATAAACTTATCGTTTTCTACAGGAATCTTCCCCAATGCTCTTAAACTTTCCTTAGTTAAACCTTTATTTAAGAATGGCAAGAAAGATGATATCAACAACTTTAGACCGATAACACTCATACCAATTTTTTCAAAAATCTTTGAAAAGTGTATGCTTAAGCGATTAATGGATTTTTGTAACAAGTACAACATTATAAATAAAAACCAATTCGGCTTTCAGAAACGTAAGTCAACTTCTCAAGCTATATATACATTAATTAATACAGTATTACTAAATCTGAATAAAAACCTCTTGACAACAGGACTATTCTTCGATTTATCGAAAGCATTTGACCACGTATCACATGAACGTCTTCTATGTAAATTGGAAAATATTGGCATACGAGGGGTGGCATTACAATGGATATCATCTTACTTGAAAGACCGGCAACAGGGAGTTATAGTTAATAAAATGACGAATAGTGAAATGACTACCTTCACGTCTTCATACAGAAAGACCACTCATGGAGTTCCGCAAGGAAGTGTACTTGGACCGTTATTATTTTTGCTTTATATAAATGACATAATTAATTTAACCAATCATAACTGTATCTTATATGCTGATGACATTTCCATAATTGTAACAACTAATTCTAATAATCGCGATAAAGACTCAATAATTAGACATCAAAATGACATAAATGAAACAATTGATAAAATAATTCAATGGCTCAAGGACAATAACCTAAAAATTAATCTTAACAAATCCAATTTCATTCAGTTTAATAAATCTAAACATCCACATTGTAACTTTACCTTGGACATTGAAAAGATTAATGAAGTTACAAGCACTAAATTCTTAGGGGTTATAATAGATCAAGATTTAAATTGGAAGAATCAAGTAGATAAGATTAGTAAGAAAGTAAATCAATTTGTTTATGCTTTACGTCAAATAAAAAAAGTTACAAATCTCAAAACAGCTATAACATCCTACCAAGCGTATGTTGAGTCAGTTCTGCGATATGGTATAGTAATGTGGGGTAATAGCACTGAATTCATGAAGGCATTCAGATCGCAAAAAAAATGTATAAGAGCAATATGTGGGGTTTCCCCCGATGAGGTATCGGGGGAAACCCCACATATTGCTCTTATCTCTCATGTAGACCTCTATTCAAAAAGATGGATTTGTTGCCATTGCCAGCGCTATACATTTATGAAGTGGGTGTGTTTGTACGTAAACACAACCACTTATTTAAAACTGCTTATGACTTGAGTGGCAGAGTACAAAGAAATCCGCACAGGCTTGTATTACAAGATGTTTCTAGATCACGAAAATGTTCAAATAGTCCGTATAATATGTGTGTTAGAATTTATAATGAAATACCCAATGATATAAAAGATTTAAGAGAAAATTTATTTAAAAAGAAATTAAAAGAATGGTTAATTGAAAAAGACTTATATGACATTAAAGATTTATTATAACGAATTGAAATTACATTTGACATTATTATTTTAGATTTTATTATATTAAAGAATATCGGAAGATTGTATCTCCTATTTGCATGCCATATATGTGGTAAAACATGTGTACTTTTTGATGTGTAAGACCTTCTTAACTATGTTTTATGCAAATAAAGAATATTATTATTATTATTATTATTATTCTTTATTTTATTTTTGTATATTACAGATCTTTACAAAATGTTACAATACTTTACTTAGGTTAAACTCAATGCTAAGAATTGCCTTGCAATTCTCTTAATTTAGTATTAATTCAACTCAAAATTCAGTTCACCTTAGTCTATTATACAAAATTTTGAGTTTTTATTTATTTATTTAATAATAGGAAGACCAACAGTAAGTAGTTAACAAAATAAAAATTTGAGTACATAACAGATTACCAATAAAAGGTCCTGGCTAGTATTTTAAAAAGTCGTAAGGGGTAGGGGTAGGGGTCGGTAGGGGTATTTAACAGTCGCCATCTAGCGACAGTAACCGATTACATACTACTGAACATCCATGAGCAGGTTTTCACTATTCAGATATTGATATCTACTCTGAACTCAACAAATCCATTTGAGCAAAAATTGCCAGCAGAATTGCAACGATTATCTAACTGTATCATAAATCAAAACACATTAAATGCGGGTAGCGGCACAATCTCAGCTTCGTCGACGTATAATCAGAGGAAGATGGATATACAATAAACTAATATGACAAGAACAACGCACCCGCCATCTTGATTTACTGAATCGATCGTCAAAGTGTTGCCATCTGTCTTTTCCGGACGTGTGTTTAACGCGTCCGAAATTATTTATGCAAAACAAATCGATCAAAAGTGTACGCTTTAAGTTTTAGGGATAAGTGTAATCATTATGTTATTTTGTTGGCTGATAGGTTGAACTTCATTTAGTATTTACTGATTGTATTTTTAAGTTTAAGTAATAATAATATATACCAAAGTACTTTCTAAGGTCGAACATAGGGTAAGACGTCATATCCAAACCGGCTTCAAATTCAAGATTTCATTCACATTTTATTTAAATAATTGAGTTTTGATTTTCGGATGTCTGGGTGTGAAATAGAGTTGTCAAATGCTTCCAGCTATTATTTTTTTATTTGAAGCAGCCATAGATAGATTATTAACAACAATAACAGGAGCAACATTTGTTAAATAATTATGATGCGTTTTTTTATTTAAGATCAAATACCTTGGCAATTTTTTCTTTGCTTTGGCATTATAATATGTTTAAGAGTACAAATTGCAACCTTTGCTTTGCAGGTATATTTTCTCATTTAATTAACGAGCAAATACGAGACTAATTTTGTTAACGGCCAGTCATTTTCTGAGCTAAACCCACAATTGAACTGATCGAGCTCATACGACTCCAAACCTACTTATATGACATAAAAGTTAATATGTTACAACAAATTATTTGAAAAATAAAGTTAGCAGATGCGTAGCGCAGCGAATTTTACATAAACGCGCCAATTTGCCGACCGTAATAACACGTATCGGTTTTCTCGTTTATACCTATCAATATTATCTTCTGTCCCTCTCACACTTCTCCATCGATCTCCCGATATGTACCAGCAAACCTTATGGGGCAATAATTATATTAATTTCTCACGATATGCTTATTATAACTTGATTGTATGTAGGCATGAGTAATGTGGTACGAGCTATATTATTGGTTGGATTTTTTTTACTAATTTTCTATAAAGTACTGTTTGAAGTTCAAATTTAATGTAACTTATCATAGAAGCTATCATATTATTATCAATTTCCTGATCCAGTTAACTGTATTCGTGTTACAAAGATAATTTGGAGGTATTTAAGTTTTAAACTCGGTTAAATTTTGAAGCACTAACAAAGTCTCTCTCTCTCTCTCTCAGCCTAATGACGTCCACTGCTGGACAAAGGCCTCCCCCAAGGATTTTATCCATGGGGGGTTTTGCCGTAATCGCCACGCTTGGCAGGCGGGTTGGCGATCGCAGTGTGATGGCATAGTACGCGGAAGGATGCTGCTGCCCATCCTCCGGTGTTTTTAATCCCTTAGTCGCCTCTTACGACACCCACGGGAAGAAATGGGTTGGTGCTATTCTAGGGCCACACCACAGGCCACAACAAAGTACCTATAAATAAAAGTAGTTCTCATTCTTCGCGTCTATGCTTTCAACTTTTTAAAAAATACAATTATACTCTACGAATTTCGATGCGAATTTCACTGTTGGATAGGAAATTTCTTGAGGGAAGTTTCCTCTGTTCTTATGTGTTCATAACTTCACCTGTGCGAAGCCGAGCCAGGTTTCTAGAATTTAATTTTCAAGTATCAAGATCATAATTCTCTTTGAATAAATATTGTTTTGGAGCTTAACAATTTAGACTCTGTCAGCCCCGTGCGGAATAAAGACGTGAAAATAAGTAACATATCACTCAAATGATCGCTGAGCAATGGATCATTGTCACCACAGGACTAAGACGAGAATTATCGACATATTTTATTTTATTTAAGAGAATTATCCAGTAGTAATTGCAGGATAAGGCTCTCGAGCTCTACATACTATAAAAATTTGATCTACAACGTCAAAGCAAATCCATCTTTATTAATAATACATTAAAGTCCAATTCAGCTTTGCGGTTTAAGTGCAATGATTATTTTCTTGTAGAGAGAAAAACGATATGGGACTTATTTCGTCCTCTGAGATGAATTGATCGGTTTCTAGGAATCGGTTTTTTATTTCCTGCAATTATACTTTGTTATTTGCGGGATATGTTTGTATGGAAGAGCATTTTATTAGGCACTTGCTGTGTCTCGCGGCTTTGTTCCGAATTTTGGGATACTGGATAGGGATATTAGGGATAGACACTTCGAATCGTTACACTTTTTTTACTGATATACAAAAAAAAATATAATGTAATAACGTTTTGTTATTTAAATTCATTCTAATATCCTAATCTATACATATAATAAAACAGTAAAAATATTTTGTCTGTACATTTAGTATTTTTGACTGAAATGGATAGAGGGACACTTAAAATGAATAAAGAAAGCAAAAAAATTTTTTTGGAGTTTCTTGTCTGTCTGTCTGTCTGTCTGTATGTATGATCACGCTAATCTCCGAAAGTACTGAACCGATTTGAATAAAACTTTTTTTGTTGTATAGCTATTAAGCCTGGGCAACATTTAGGCTATAATTTATTTTGAAAACTGGTACACCTGATGAAGAACCTTAACAGAACAGCTAAACTATAAGAATTATGGAAATGGTTCCTTAACAAAAGTCGTTCAACCTGATGAGCATTTTTTGATGACGTATAAAAATTGAAGATCTGGAACATCTGATGAAGAACTGCAAGAGACCAGCTACACCATAACATATATGGAAATGGCGCCTTATTAAAAGTCGTTCAACCTGATGAGCATTTTCTACTGACGTATAAAAATTGAAGATCTGGAACATCTGATGAAAAGCTCTAAGAGAGATTTTTCATCTAAGCGAAACTCATGCGGGCGAAGCCGCGGGCGACAGCTAGTCCTAACTAATATTATAAAAGTGAAAGTGAGTTTGTTTGTTTGTTTGTTGGTTTGTTTGTTTGTTACCTCTTCACGCTTTATCTACTGAACCAATCTTTCTGAAATTTGACATACACATAGTTAGAAGTACGGATAAGGACATAGGGTACCTTTTATCCCGAGAAAAGGCACGGTTCCCGTGGGAAATTCACGCGGGCGAAAGCTAGTATAATATATCCATACTAATATTATAAATGCGAAAGTTTGGATGTAAGTTTGTGAGGATGTTTGTTACTCAATCACGCAAAATCCACTGGACGGATTTCGATGAAATTTGGTATATGGATAGAAAAATACCGGGAATATCACATAGGGTACTTTTTATCCCGAAATTCCCACGGGAGCGAAGCCCCGGGGCGCGGCTAGTTTAAAATATATTTTCAAATCCTACTAATCCTATATGCTAATTAGGTAATGCGAAAGTATCTCTATACTCAAGTATCAGTATGTTTGTTAGGCAATTACGCAAAGTCTACTAGATGAAATTTACTTAATTTTAGGAATAGTGTTTCATAAATGCAACATTTATTTATGTTTGAGTTAGTTGTATAAGATAAGATTTTTATTAAATAAGTAGTTCAATTATTTGTGTAAGCAAGAAGCATTGTTATTATTAACCGCCCGGTCCGGGGCTTACACTCGGTAACGTCAGAAATTCAGTACGGAGCAAATTAAGGATTGTACAGATAGTAACATAAATATACGGATGTCTACATAGTTTTGTTTCTAATATCTATATTGTACTAAGGACACACAGTAAAAAGTTACAAAAATATAAAGGTACAATTGCGGACTTATCCCATTAAGGAATCTCTTCCAGTCAACCAGCGATAGATTGAGGGGTTTTATTTACTATCAAAAGGGTAGACGTAAGTACGTATAAACTGAAGAAAAGTGTAAGAGAAAATTCGACTGACATAGTATTTTTAATGGGAGTAAATATTACTTATAAAACTTGATAGGTACATCTAAAAAATGTCCCAAAGTACCTACGAAATCTTTTCATGTAATCACGAAAGCTTTTGAAATCTATATTCTTTCAAAGATATTGAGAATATAAACTTAGTAGAGAGCACAATAGATAAAATAAAAACATGTTAAATGGCCATTCTATACGCTCATTATTCTGTGGCGATTGCTTAACAAATAACGAATCACCGATAGTATCCATCCATTGTTACATTCTCAGTTTTTGGCGAGCGTCAGGATTCCCTGCGCGCTTGCGCAGAGCGATCGAGCCTGCACATCGAATAAAAACAAATTCTGTGATAACCCTCCGAGATAATGGCTGGAGAGAAACATTAAGTTTTTTTTTAGGTCAATGTTTGAAAATCATGTTGGGTTTTCTTAAATTTTAAGTTCGAAATTCAAATAGCTAATGATATAAAGAGAGAGTACTTTATTTACAAGGAGTTCGAAATTAAAAAAAAAAACAATTCATTGAGTCATTCAAGTATTTTTGTTTGATTTTTCCAAATAAAAAAAATAAACGAAAATTTTAAATTTCGAAATACCCAAGAAGACTGTTTTTTTTAAAATCGAAATACTGCGATATCTTGATTTGGTCTGATGAATTTATTACCCTTTTCGAATTTGTTACGTTACGATTTATGCTTCTCATATATGGAGTCAGTTATCAATCTTGAATATTTTTTTATGAAAAGTTCTTCTTGCAGTGTCCATTACTGGGGGTTGGCCGTCAGTTTCGTAAACCCTTTCCTGTTCATTGCATTCCAGTCCACTCCCGTATGTTTATAAAAACAATTTTATTTAAAACAAAGAGTATTTAAATTATTAGTGTATTGGTCGCTATACTTTCTTGCTTTACATTTACAATCCCATAGTGTAATAACCTTTGCACGCCTTTTGCATGCATTATACTCGCTCGACTCGTCAAAATCGCGCCATTTTCGGAGTATAAATTAATTAGACAATTTATGGTAGGCAGAAGCTATAGTAACTTAATATATTCCCATATCTTAATCTGTCAAATCGATTGCAATAAGTTACTCTCTCGCAGGCCAGAGGCTCCACGCACTTTTTACGTCCATGTACGATCCGAACTGGTTGCGTTTTGATTTTTGTATAGACATACTTTTAAGATAACACGAAAATGTTCCTGGTTTCTTAGCGGCCAGTATTTAAGTATATTTCGTCACATAGTTATGAAAAATAACATGAAAATATTCCAGGTTTCTTAGCGTCAATACGTCACATTTTCAAAAATAACATGAAAATGTTCTTGGTTCCTTAGCGGCCAGTGTTTAAGGCAAGATTTTCCGAAAACGTACTGTCTATAAACGTCTAGTGTGAATTATAGGTTATAAATACTGAAGCAGGAAAAATATCCTGTAAAGAGAAAAATACTAAACTAGAATTATACCGAATTAAATTACAAATAAAATTAATAAAACTAGATAAAATAATAATACATAATCCTGTTCTTTTTTCCTTTATCGTAGAAAATCACCGTAATTCAAGCGATAACAATTAGGGCTTCCAATACCGGGATCCCGGTATTGCTCAATACCGGTATTAAGCGATTTTTTTACCTGTTTGCAATACCGGTATTGAAATTCAATACCGGTTTTAATACCGATTTTTTTTTCTCTAAACTTATAGAATTTTTACAGGTTTACCAATACAATAGAAAAGAACGTCTATACTAATTATTTAAAATATATATTATTACATAAATAACAACCTTTGTAAATTCACACTGAGTACACTGAAAGATCAAGTTCAGAGTGCATACCGCGCGTGCCAGCGGAGACTTGTTCATCAAGTTGGTCCGTCCGGGAGGGACCTCCAAAAGGCGAGGCTGCCTTCGACGCTCAACGTGTCTATTTGGAACGCTGAATTGCACTATTTTAAGCATTTCCATATTGTGTATTACACCGCGAATCAATTTAAATCGGTGATTTTGGAATTATGTCGCTTAAAAATGCACGTGAACAGATAATAAGTAGTGACATTTTATTATATTTTTGGAATAACCTACAGTAAACTAAATAGATAAAATAAACGTAATGGAAATTTGCCGCCGAAAATTTACTCGTGCTCGAGGGAATGACCAGTTACAGAAAAAGTAATTGATCTTGGAGAGGACCAGAAAACGAAGGCATAACTTATAATGACCTTGGATTCATTGCTGTATGTTCACATCAAGATAATTAATGATGATGACATGATTAATTTTTAAAAATCTTAAATATTTAAAGTTGTATTAGCTAAAGCTGTGATGATTAAGTTTGTTATATAAATAAAAGTAGATTTTCAATGACCTATGTTTTAATTTTGGCTTAATACTTCAAAAAAAGAAACATTTTGAAAAAGAAATACAAATTTTTACTTCAATACCGGAATTCCGGTATTAATACCGGTTTTGAATTTTTTTCCGGTATTGAAACCGGTATTCAAAATATCCGGTATTTGGAAGCCCTAATAACAATAGATTTTTTTTTAAAAACCAAATGAAGAATACATTTATTTACAACGATACCGGCTTATTTTTTAAAATATATTTAGTGTTTTATCAAAATTAAAAGAAAACCTCTAAAATAATTACCCTAAGAGCCTAACGAAAATTCGCTAGCAAAAACACAAATTATAGAAAATTCGAAAAGTAACCTTATTGTGTCTGCGTTGAGGCGTTGCTTACGTACCGCCCCTCACCCCCTCTGATCAGCCTTGGGTACGGCCTTAAGTATATTTCGTCAAATACTGCAAAAAGATAACATGAAAAATTCCCTGTTTTCTTAGCGGCCAGTATTAAGTATATTTCGTCAGTTTGCGATTAAAGTTAATGATCACGTATCGAGAGGAATCTTGAGTCGAAGATTGGTATCGATTTGAGTGTGAAAGAAAATGAAATGCCAATAGCCTTTAATTTCTTGGCAGTTTCTGTAAATGTCACTGAATGTTCCGTAAAAACGTGGAAAACGAAGAGATTGTGGCATTCCCGGATTCTTTGCGGATATTGACGTACTGTCAAGTGCATTTAAATGTATCCAATTTTAGACTTTATCTCATTGTACTAAGGACTTAAGTGTTTACATATTAATGCTAAAGGGCGATTTAGTATAAAAAAGGTCAGTGCAATTTATTGAATTACTTAAAATGAATTTGCTTCTGGTTTTAGGTAACTTACATTTATTGATTGAAAAAAAGACCCTATTGATAGATTGTTGTGTGACGGTTAGAGATACAATCATCAGCCTTACAAAATGACAAGGAAAATGAAAATGTCTTCAAAAGCATCATATTTATGCTAAACTAGCTTTCGCCCGCGTGAATTTCCCATGGGAACAGTGCTTTTTCCCGGGATGAAAGGTACCCTGTCCTTGTCCGTACTTCCAGCTATGTATATGCGAAATTTCAGGAAGATTGGTTCAGTAGATAAAGCGTGAAGAGGTAACAAACAAACAAACAAACTCACTTTCGCATTTATAATATTAGTTAGGATGTCTTATTATAATATTTTACTAATTGGAGCGAAACACTATCAAATGTCAGGAAAACAACGTAGAATAGTCTATTCTGCCTCTGCATATCTCTTTATGACGTTGGATTCAGAAAGAGCAAGAGGAAAATAAAATGCCGTATAATATAATAATGTTGCTATGATGTCTGTATAAATTGACATGGAATACGCTAAATGTCATGAAACAAAATAGTATGAAAAGCAGAGATATGTTTATCCTATGATACAATAGGGGTCTAAAAAGGCCACTTTGACAAATGCATTTCCAAAACTTAAATATTCAAAAATGAACCTTCTATGACCACTAACAAGGTTCATTTTTGAATATTTAGGAAATGGGAAATGCATTATATTCTCATTATCACCTTTTTAGACCCCAGGCAATGGCGCTCCTCTGGTCGTTAGTCCAACAATGCTTGAGGATTTACATAGCGTCGCAAAATAAGTACGGTCGCCTACACATCACGCTACCCAAATTATTGCAAATTCGCCTCTTTTACTAATGCATAATGGTGCATGGTAACTTGTCTTGTAGTTCACTGTACTTTAGATATTGTTGTTAAAACTATCTCTTTAGTCGTATTTCCTCATGACTGTGGGTCGTGGTCATTATATGGAATGAAACACACAACGACTCTCTTGGCAATTTTAATGGAGTGGTTTGCCATTGCCTTCTCCATTTCACACACTAGCTGATAATCATCAACCATAGTGCAGGTTTCCTCACGATGTTTTCCTTCACCGGATGCAAGTGGTGGTCGATGAAAACTAACATAAGTCAGATTGGTATACAAACTCGTGTAGCCCGGGCAGGATTTGAACCTGGGATTTTGCATCCACAGGCGGGCGCCCTACCACTCGGCCACCACCGCTTCACCGCGTTAAAACTATATGATGCAGAATTTAATTTAATTTTGCTATTACGTTTATTCCGACCTAATAAGACGAAGAAGAAAAACACATCCCACGACAAGCCTTACCAAAAACATTATCACGCATCGAGATAATGTACTGTTAGTACAATATCTCGATATTTTCAAGTAAAATAGAGCCAATACGGCTCGCACTGTCAAAACTCTAACAGAGAGTAACGAACTGTTTTATCGCTTACTTCCATACATTTGACGTTCGCTTTCGCTTTGATGACGGAAGAAAATTGTTTTAGTCATCTGTCGAAATGATTACGAACTTAGATATCGTATCGCTATGAATCAAATGAAACTTTGGCTAAACCTGATCTATTAACTCTACACGCATGCCCTAACCTTTCATTTTTTTATTTTATTTCATTTATTCACGCAAGCTTATATCTATCATAACAGCTTACACCAATGCGATAGAGAAGCAATTACAAGCACTAACTTTACAAACTCTATACCTTAGTCAAACTATATGGCTTGGCCGTTTCGCTACCGTCACATGGGAGTAAGGTGAAAAATGTATTCACTTTTCTGTTACGCAATAGTTCTTGAAGTAACAAACCGCCAAGCCACATATTTTGACAAAGGTAATTAAGGTGTAGAGTTTGTGAGTGTAGTGCCTTGGCGGTTGCACCTCTTGGCGTGGATACTATCGTGCACTCAAATTATAGTTAAGAAAGCACAATTACGTGTGACAAGGAAAGTAACAAATAAATGTAATAATGTGGGTTTACGACTTACATACATGGAATCACGTCTTTATCCCTTACGGGGTAGACAGAGCCAAGTGAGACTCGAAGGCCACGCTTAGCTAAATAGACTTAGCATTTATAATTTTCGTGGGATAATGACATACACATACCTACATAAGTAGGTACTTTGTAGGAGCATTGAAATCATCTGAAGTTATTAGGATGTGAAACCTTCAATATTTATGTAGCAAGTTACAGTGTCCGTACTGTCTGTCCATCATTACTGAGACGAGTGAAAGAAGTGTTTTAGTTCCGCGGGCCCCGCACTCGCGTTATGGACGATCATTTCTGTACTTAGACAAACGATTATATTAATCTGTGATATAGATTGTTACCACTGAAGGATAAAATCTAATGTTTGTCACATTCCTGAATAAATAATTGATTTTGATCAACAGATGAGAAAATGTACCTACTAACAGAATATGTTCGCTATTTCTCTTACTCTCTGAAAATCAAAATCAAATGCAAAATAGCACTCGAGACTTTCCAAGGCGCTTTTTTATGTCAATTTTTATAATATTACGTATCCTATTATTTTCATGTATCATCATTATTATGTATTAAATTAAATTAAAAGTTTATTAATATTATGCAAATTCTAATAATTTCCTACTAATATTATAAATGCGAAAGTTTGGACGATATCTGTACGGATTTCAATGAAATTACCGCGAATAACATGGGTAGAAAATATCGGGAATGGCACGTACGGTACTTTTTATCCCGAACTGCCTACGGGAGCGAAGCCCCGGGGCACGGTTAGTTTTATTTTTGACTAAAATCTATATTTAAATTTATGTAGCTTCAAGACAGTATCGAACGCAACGACAGCAACCGTCACGCCCGTTCGTCGACCGAGGTTTTCACGCCATGACTCAGTTAGGACAAAAGAGGTTCCGTACAAATGTAAATTTCCTTTATGTGTCCACTTTACATGCAGATTGGGCACGTTACCAGCCGATTGCCACTTTCAAACTGTCACACATAATGACGGATATTGTTAAATGTTTTTATTTCTCGCTTTTTCTTCTCTTGTCACATTTCTAGGATTACACAATTTGGGAGGACAAAAGGAGTCATTTTAATGAGGTAATTTTTACTTACACTGTATTTTAAGGCTCATTTTGGACGTTCTTATGGGAGGAATTTATAGAAATTTATCATTAGTGAAAAAGTTCGTTACATAAGATCAATCACACCCGTATTCACAAACGTTACTTGGAAGGTTCATAGTGCCTGTCAGCTCACAGGGACTCAAAAACCTATTCATAAACGATACTTGAGGGACAAACGTCACTGCTCGTCCAATAGAAAGGCTTGCCATCGGTAACGCACTGAAAAATGCCTCAATTCGCATGTCGACTTACGCAAGTATTGTTTGTGAATACGGGTGTTAGTTGGCAACGGGCAATAAACACAATGACCCATTGATTTGTAATTTTTTTACAGGTTATATTCGAGGTTTGGCGGAATTTTGTTATAAGAGCAATGCACTGCCATAACGATATTATTAGACTCTTCTCTGTGGTCCTGGACATTATTATATATTAGAAGCTGCTTCTTTTATAAGCTATTGATAATTCAAATCTGCAGATAAATGTTTAATTTCCACCCTGTATATTGAAATGAGGATATATAATATGGACAATTGCATGCACAAGCGCATGGTTGCGCCCGCGCCGATATATAATGGCGCAGTGAGTGACAGCGCCTCGACCCCTGAATGCGGCGTTTTGCATTTCAAATGCAACGCATTGTATGCACATTTTTACCGACTTATTACTCTCTATGTGATAGAGTTAGCAGAAAAATGCATGGCGTATTTGAGGGACGATTGACGGATGAAGACTTTTTTTAAAATAAGCTTGTTTCAAAAAAAAGTTTACACATTAATAAATTATCGAAATTAAAGAATTTGTTGCGCAATCCTAACTAATATTATTAATGCGAAATTGAGTTTGTTCGTTTATTTGTTTGTTACCTCTTCACGCTTTGTCTACTAAACCAATCTTACTGAAATTTCGCATACACATAGTTAGAAGTACTAAGAAGAACACAGGGTAACTTTCAAAAGCACTGTTCACGTGGGAAATAAAACCTAGTTAAAAATAAAATTTAACTTAGTCTTAGTAATTTAATTATGGTAGTGTATAGAAGTTAAATTTTATTTGTAAGTACTATTATTAGTTTTGAATGAGTCGGCCGGCACTCAATAAAAATAAAAAGAATATACGAATAAATTGATTTAATTTACATTTGTAAATTATTTTGAGCTATAAGACCTATATTAGCCACTTAAATATTTTTATTTATTATTAGCATTAGCGTCTACTTTTTTATTGATAATAATTAAGATCTCACAAAAAAATCCTATACGTACGAAAGAAGTCACAGTTTTATTATTTAATAGGGTCATTTAGTATTGTTTACTATTTGTGGATCTAGTAGTAGTCTTCTACCGTTATGTTTTTAGAATCAAATATGCAATTCAATTGTCTTCAAAATTGCAGTATCATTTCTGTCTTTGAAATATTCAAGTGATTATATATTTCCATTTAATCTTTTTGTAACAATCCCATTTATATTTATTTAAACCAGCTGCTCTCCCAGTCTGGGTAACATGACAATTATGAGATAAAATTGCTCTATTTTTTAATTCAAGTCAAATCATAACCATCGTGTACCCAATTTCATAAAGCTAAATGAATGAGTAACAAAGGATTCGAAATTCGTATATTAACTATATGTGCCTTATGGCTGCGCTTTCGTGGAAAATGGTATAGACAATAATCTTCTACTTGAACGTGGTTCTTTTTTTTTCTTATTCTATAATGAATGTCCTGATTGGAAGTTCTGGAAATTACCACGCACAAACATACAAATTTATTGTATGTTCAGATTTATTGTATACTTATATTAATTCTATGGAATTAGAGTAGATCAGATAAGTACCTATTTATTTCAACTATTAAGTATTTATAATATTTTCATTTCCTACTTTTGGCGCGGACCGTACGCTTCAGTAACGAAGCGCGCTCGGAATCAAATCGTCTGCGCATTTTTGTTTAAATTGTGACGGATGTACCCGTTACCGGCAGGGTAAGGGGCTCTATAAATGAAGCCTTTATCTACGGAACACCAGCAGTAAATACTGCTGGTTTATGGCCAGCCTAGGATTTAGTTTGAGCAGCGAAGGCTCTGACGGTGACATAACGAGGAACTGTATTTTCTTTAACTTTATTCTGTAGAACTCTGATGTTAGATATGTTACTTATCGTTATTCTAATATATTCGGATAACGCTAAGTATTATGAAAAACAAGAATGTTTCATAGACTTTCAATCCTGGAAAGACAATAAACCAATGGGAAAAGACTCATTGGGTTAATGACAACAAGTCAAATCAGCCTACGTTTTACTTTCCAAAAACATTACTTACCTAATTTATCTAAGTACCTACCAAATGTAAATATTTTCTTTCAAAATGATAAACAATAGTGCTTGCTTATTTTGAACTTTTTTTCCTGCGATGATTCCTGTTATGTTCCTTTATAAAGATAAAGGAACAAACCGCTTTCATGCTTTGCCGCAAATCCGACCAAAACACAACGTAACCCCGAAATCTTAACCACTTAACCCCATAATGTGTTTCTTAAATCTCCCGAATATTAAGATCGGCATTATCCAGGAAATGGTCGTTTTGAAATTACTTTTATTACCTAATTTTAGTGGGGAATATACTCCGTGCCCTTGTTGCATGAAATTTTATGACTTTTCTCGATTTATAGCAATGTATGGGATGCCGCTGTGTAGAATTATATTTTGGTATCCTGAAGTCTTTAGTCATCTCTCTTTTAAAGCCGAACATCTGTTAGCTCGCGTAGCTGAAGCATTGTTCTGTATCCATCTGGCTTTGCTGACATAGCTATATAGCTTGTGGTGAATGCACGGACATGTATCAAAAACTAACTAGGATTTGAACTACAATGGTAGGAAAATATGTTGTATTTAAAGGCAAACTAAATTACTTCTTACCTTTTATTTCTTAGATACAAGTGGAAATCGCTAGTTTTGCCTACCCCCAAATTGGAAAAAATGCGTAGAAGGTTCATTTTTGGCACTTTTGAGTAGAAAAAACTTTTCATGTTTCATTGCAAAGTAAGTAATCTCAGACTAACGTTACATTGGAGAAGATTTTACGTGCCTTATACCTATTAATTAGTACATTGGCAAAAATATTTGGCAACTTTTGACAACCAATTCGGACATACTCAAATGTAAAGTACTTATTAAAATAAAAGTAATATCACCATAAAATCCTCACTGCATTTATTTCTTTTCCATAGGAAAAAAGGGATGGAACATAGATAAATTCGATTTGCAGTAAAAGTCAGGCAAAAATTTCTGTTAATTTCGATCAATAAAAAAATGTCATACAGATCAGCGATTCTTGCCTGTTATTTGTAAAGTATGTTTACAAATCGTTTAGACTATGTCATCAAATGGTTTGTCACAACTTGCATCATCTCGTATCTTAGTTTCCTTCTCTCTTGCACGTGCATTATTTATTTAAACATCTGTAATTTCCTCATTGCTCACCGAGATCCGTCACCCCGGACAATAAACCGGGAAAAACAAAACGAATGGGGGTCGAGAGGCTTGAGAGCTGTACTTATTGAGGACTGAGCCCGCAGGGGTAGACAACTTTAAAAAATAAACCTAAACTAATATAATAAAGCAGTATGTCTGTTTGAATGCGTTAATATCTGGAACTGCGTGTCGGATGTGAAAAAAATTCAGTGATAGTGATAGCCCCATTTTTCATAATTGCAAAATTCCAGAGAAGCGAAAACACAAACGCAGTCAAGACGCGCTGCATAAAATTACGGCGATCGGCCCGCAGATAGTCCAAATAATGCTAGGAATATGTGAACTTAAAATTAAAGTTTCTACAAGGTATCAATGGTTTTTTGATTATTTGTATATATATTTTTTTAAGGACAAGTTTAGTCCATTTCCAATAAGGAATAATGTTTCCTAAAGTTTAACTTAGATATGTATTACGATATATGCATCATAGATTCAGTTTTTAAAAAGTATTTTTTAATAATTAGTTAGTAAAAAAGCCTCTTAAGGTTGTAGTGGTTCTAACGTTTACATAATTTTTATTCCACCCGGCATTGCTGAGTTATTGATATTCTGTATGTATTTTACTAGAAATGAAAAAAAACAAGCAAATATCAAATAGAACCTTGTTTTGAAACTCCATAAAAATCTAACCAAGAAGTCATCATGCACATTGCATGCCCCGGATTCCACCGCCCATAAATCCTCATTAGACACCACCCCACTTTATGAGTCTCCCACGGCGCCAGTAAACCTCATGTTGGCAACCCCTGACTTCGCTCGGAGGTAAGTGATTGAAGTGCCGGGGTCAACGGCTTGACAGGTTGAGGTTTAAATTTCGAAGACAAAAGGCATATTTATCAAAACGAAAGAAAAATGTATTGGCATGCCACCTACTGAACGAGGTGAAGTCGGTGCCAAATTAAAAAAATAAATCTTAATTAGAATTAGAATCATGCAGTATAAATAAAATGCCTAACTAAACAATTACATAATATCCTTACTCCTGCACTTGGCACCGACTTCACCTCGTTCAGTAGGTGGCATGCCAATACATTTTTCTTTCTTTTTGATAAATCTGCCTTTATGTTTCATGATTTTAAGTTTCATGATAGAAGTCGGTTAATTTTTTTTGGAAAAAAAAAATGATTTCTTTACAAAATAGAGCCTTAAAATGATTGATATTTTATCAAGTTTTTCTTTTTTAAAATTTTATAGCAAGGACAAAATGATTCAGACATATAAATGAATCGTATCCCGGTTATAAAGAAAGAAAATAAAATGAAATAACATTAAATTAAATAACATACAGAACGTCTAAGAATAAATTTTAAAACAATAAAAATATTTAAATTTCCCATTAATTAGCTTTCATAATAACTTTGTTTAAAATATTAGTCATTAAGCAATAACTGCATTTTATTGTATGCAAATATGGAAATACTTGCATGTTATTAAAAATTAGTCATATTCGTCCTTTTCCTTCAATTCATACATTGTTGAGAGAAAGACATGTTTTTGGGCGAAAATTCCGAAAAATTTAATAATTTTTTAGAAATTAGAGTTAACTAGCTGTTGCCCGCGGCTTCGCCCGCGTGAGTTTCGCTTAGATAAAAAGTCTTTTTGTGTTCCAAACTGTTTCGGATCTTCGATTTTTATACGTCTACAGAAAATGCTCATCAGATTAATCAAGTTTTGCTAAGGCGCCATTTCCATATATGTTATAGTGTAGCTGGTCTCTTGGAGTTATTCATCAGATGTTCTAGTTCTTCAATTTTTATACGTCAGCAGTAAATGCTCATCAGGTTGAACGACTTTTGTTAAGGCACCATTTCCATATTTCTTATAGTTTAGCTGTTCTGTTAAGGTTCTTCATCAGGTGTTCCAGTTTTTAAAATAAATTATAGTCTACTAGCTTTCGCCCGCGGCTTCGCCCGCGCGAATTTCCCACGGGAACATTGCTTTTTCCCGGGATGAGAGGTACCCTATGTCCTTCTCCGTACTTCTAACTATGTGTATGCAAAATTTCAGGAAGATTGGTTCAGTACATGAAGCGTGAAGAGGTAACAAACAAACAAACAAACCAACAAACAAACAAACTCACTTTCGCTTTTATAATATTAGTTAGGATATGTTGCCCATACAACAAAAAAAGTTTCATTCAAATCCGTCCAGTAGTTTTTGCGTGAAACGCGTACATACATACATACAGACAGACAGACAGACAAGAAATTCCAAACTTTTTTTTTGCTTTCTATTGTTCTTTTTAAGTGTCCCTCTATCCATTTTAGTTAAAAATACTAAATGTACAGACAAAATATTTTTACTGTTTTATTATATGTATAGATATAGATAAAAAATAGATCCAAGTCTACCCTTTCGCATGAGTTCAAAAAATTTATCTAAATAAAAAAAAAAATGTGGGGTAGAAGAATATTGCCAACTGATCTCCAAATCTTAAATGTGGAGATGAAATAGATAAATCTGTACCGCACTGTAATTACGTAACGGACGAGTAAGGGAATCTCGTTAAATATTTTCTGCATTGTATTATAAAGTCTCGTACATTCTCCAATCGCAGTGACGTTCCGTATCTAACATCGAGCGAAGGCTCTGCGTATGCGCCAGTGAGTAAAGATATGAGTATGATGAGTGGCCTCATGGTAATGTTTGATCTGGATTTATGGATTTTTGTATGATTGTTTTGTATTTATTTGGCGTACTTAGCTATTTTGCTTGGTTTTACTATTAAAGACGTAGATAAACGCAAACGAAGAACTAGGATGCTGCTTTTTTATTTTTTATTCATCAAATATTAATTTTAAGTATTTTTTTTTGCTTCTCTCTAGAGGATAGAAAACTTCTTATAATGTGTTGTTAAGTTATTTTCTTTATGAGATATGATTTTACATTAGCGTTCGACTGTAACCCTGTGAAGAAGTTTCAAATATGTATTCCGTAAACTTTCTTTATTTCCCAGCGCCAAAAAATATTTTACATATTATTTACTTTGCCAAACTGCTTGGCAGTTTGTCGGCAAAAATAATCTCTTATTTACTTATTCTTACTATCTATCCATCTATACATATCAACTATTTATCTATTTTTACGTATAACAAAAATTGAAACTGGTCTGGACAAGTATTTAAAACAGAAAAGTTAGGTAATATTTTTACAATATACTACTTCCGTATGATTTCATTTCTCATGGCGCTCCTGATAGTAATCACGCGTTGGCCGTCGGCGCTGCGATATTTGTTCGGATAATGTATTACTTAACAAAAAATCGTAATTTCATTGCCCCTGCGCCGATATCAATTTGCATACGAGCCGGTTAAGTAGGTGATTAGCGGTACAGTCGAACGCTAAAGTGAATAAAGTGCAGATTTATATCTTTAGCGCATACAGGGACGATGAATGAAAAATGCTTTTTTAACATTCTGTTGAAGAGTATTTTATAGGTTATGATGTGTTATAATTATTGTAAAAAGTAGTAATAATAGGGTTATTATAGTATTAAATTATCTAATAGATGCCTAAATAGTTCAAGTAGCTTATTTACCTATTGTTCTTAACTAGGTATTAAATTTAAGTCTTGTATTTTTACATAAAAAGTGGTTGTAATTTTTTTACCAGAAGAGGCCAGTTTTGTAAAAATAATTTTATTTCTACGTGACGGCAATACAGTTTTTGTCAGAGATAATTTGTCGGAGATATTTAGTTAGTATAAATAAAAAAAAAAAAATAACGACTATCAATTGAAAATAATATTTAGTACGTGCTGAACAAATTACCTAAACTTTTCGTTATGCGTGCTGGGCGTGACTGTACTTCTTTCAAGCAATAGTTTTACTTTATTTACTTTACAACATTATTTGGTATTTTTATGTACTTTTTTTGACAACTTGCCTAAATAAACTAAAGTAAGCGTACTTAAGTCGCTCATAAAACTTGTTTTATTTTATGAGAAAAACACTAGTAACTACATAGTTTGATTAGTAACGGTGGTAGTTAGTACCTTTTATTACTGTATTCTACTTGAAAATTTGTAGTCTAAAAATTATTTCAATGTACGTGGTAAAATTTGTAGGGGGGTCATTCTACTTTTTTAAGAAGAAAAATAAATAAATAAAATTCTCATGATTCTTTAATTATTTTGGCTTTATTTTATTAAACAATAAAAACAATGATTGTAAAAATTACAAACAGAGATCGTTACGCAATAGTTTCCGAGAAAATGACCAAAATTTAAAATAAGCGGCTAACAGGAATGATGCTGTACATAACAGATATGATGATTTTGTATGTAAGTGGTTCTTAGCAACGTTAAAAACAAATTATTATTATTTTAAAGTATTGATACCAAAAGCAAATTAACAAAAACAAAGTAAATCAAAATCAAACTAATGTATCAAAAATAATAAAAATTCTAAAATTTTGATCACAGAAATGACGTCACATACGTTATCCTTTGACTGTGTCACACTTTCCCGGTCCTTTCTTCAAGTTTTTCTTGTGTCAACTTTTGTTGGTGCCATCTCATAGCTTGCTTTACTTGTTCTTAACGAATTGTACGTTTTGCTTCATTATTTTCTTTCTTTTTTCGAGTGTGAGGAGCCAAACTGCAGCGGAAACTATCAATTAATCAATCCTGTGATCACACGATCACTTCTGTTATCGAGGTTTATTTATATAAATGAAAACTTTTTATATGAAAAAATCATAAATGTACTATTTTTTATTTAATATATTGTCAATTAAACCATGAACGATACTTAAATTAAAATATATATATATATCATAACAGGACGTGACGATCACAGAAATGATAAAATTTTGAAATACCCGCTCAATCGGATTCAAAGTAGAGTTATTACCTGTTTAACCTAATGTGTACATAAATAAACATTGAAATCAATGCCGCCCGCGTATAATTGTTTGAGATTTTTTAAACTTACCTTTTTACAGCTTGAACAGAGATGACACACAAACTTTTACATACCAATTATTACAAACAAAATAGTTTTTTGTCACAAAACAAATGCAAGCCCCGTTTACTTTGCAGTCGTGCCAAAAATAACAGATAATGTAGTATTGTCACCGCATAAAATTTTACCCATAAGTAAAATGTTAATAGCTTTTATTTACGAAACAAGCTAGGATCACAGAAATGATTACAAATTTGTAACTAAAGTAGAATCGCGTAAAAAGTATTGTTAAATGGCATCGGCATTTATTTTGTTGGCAGTACCATGAATTAGATTATAATAACGCCATATTTGTGATATAAAGAATTCCCTAAACTCAAACTTTATATTTTTTTTTGGTATCGCAATGTGGATACCTTTGAAATGCACAGATAACAGAACGTGATATTTACATTTTCAAAAAAATAAATAAATATCAATTTTCGTTCTAACACCTTTTATTAATAAACCAGAAGACAAAAGACATCTATTTCTCATATTTAATAAAAAAAGAAACCGAGATTAAAATTTATTTTTGCATGTTTTTTGAATTGCACACTTTTTTTGCAGTAGAATAGAATTACCCGGGTATAAGAATAAAAACTTTTGTTTGTAAGAAATCTTAAATATAGCCGAAAATACTTTCCATTCCTCGGAAAAGATACGATAATTTCGCTATAAATAATTGACAGTCCGCGTCGCGTGTTCCCGCCATTTTACTTATTCACGAAATGTTGCCAGTGTTCTGTCATATTACCCCCAATATTGGGAAAATATTCGTCGTTTGTGAGGGGAATAATGTTCGCCTTTGTTTGCAAATGGATGTAGTGGTCGAATATGTTTCTGAACTATAGATGGATCAGGGACGGAATAGTAAGTGCTTAACTTTATGGTAGATTTCCTACAGATGGTGACTTTCGATAAGAATTAATCTTGAGTTTAAATGATGATAGGCATGCGTGGTTTTTACCACGCAATGTCTTGACATGTCAATGTGCTAATCGCGGTATTTCCCTACCCGTTTACGAAATTTATCAATACCCGTCAAGTAGATTTTGCGTGATTACTATGAACTCGAACTTCAACTATATTATAAAAAAATTCAAAAAAAACTTTTTTTAGGTCCAAAATAGAAGGCATTCATAAAGTATCGAGTAGTTTAATAACTAAGTTAGTTTAGGTTAGTTTTAACAGAATAAGACTTTATTAGATTACTTAAAAAAGATCTTCTGATTTGATGTAGATAGTAAAATTTTCTAAACGTTTATTAAACATCGTGACAAACTCAGGTCAAAAGTCGAAGTGAACAATCCGCAAGGAATTAATGATTCATTATGCAACCCCCGATTACAGATTGCTATTCGATGAGGGTCCACCCACACGTGTGACGTAAGTGAGGGGAAGTTCAGAACTTGCGAATTTTCCGGAGGCGTGCAGTGTCACCGCACTATCTCGAGGCGCGCCGCGGCGAGCGCAGGCCTAGCGCGAATTTCGAATGTCGAACAAGTTCGCAACTTTTTAAATAGTGACGGGAAATTAACAGTAATATTAATACGGTAATTGATTAGTATGGATTTGAATTTAGAAGTGGCTGTTCAGTTTTTTTTTTTATTATAATTATTCATTTTTCTCTCGGTTGGTAATAATGACATTGTTTTGATAATTTTGTCCTAAAGTTTATCTCTTTAATGACAGATTTAATTCATTTATTGACTTTCGAGTGTTCAGTAATCAATGGAAATAAACTTTCAAATTGTTTTTTAGTATTTCGGAGACGGAACTTTGAAACGAATTACTTTTGCGAGGAATTTTCTTTAGAGTATTTAAAATGTTAAGTGACGCGAGCTCAAGATTCAAGCGATTGTTTATTCCGAGTCCATATTCGATTAATCGGAGAATTTGAATTGTTTTGAGTAGTTTTCCCAGAATTTGCGATGTGGGAGTTCTTCGTGTTTTTACTTGGGTACCGATCACTTGGCTTAATGGAGACGTTCGTATTTTAATGAATCGAATACATGAATTATGTGTATGTCTAGATTGTATGCGGCACAGGTAATTCGTATATTGTTTTTAAAATAATGGCATGAAATGAATGAATTTAATTTGACGTTAAGTACAATCAATTTGAATTAGTTTTTGGCAGTCTTTCTCATTTAAAGTATTCAGTTTATAGGTACCTATTTGATTTGTCCTGTGAAATAATAAAGTTAGTTTTAATTTGTAACAGTAAGGTTTTGATAAATATTATTTTCATGATTTTAAAGCAAAATTAGTTTGATGAGATGTATAATCGAAACTCAAGTTGTTTGAGTAAATAAATCCATAGATTTATTTTACATCTAGATACCGTTAATCAATAATGTTTTTGAATGATTTAAATTATTGGATTTTTTTCTTCTTAAACTTTACAGTCTCCTTGGCCGATTAGTTCCTTAGCATTTCTGGTTTACAAATAAGTTATTTTAATCGGCATCCACAAAAACTTCACACCGGTAGCTTTTCCATGACGTTCCATGACCAATGTCACTGCGGGTGCCTCAGATCTCGCCGCCTTGGAAACCACAATCGAATGAATCGGAATCAAATCGAATAGTAATCGATATGATTGCCGGCGGATAGATCGGTTTGTGATCGGTGTGTGATTGGCCAAATGTAGTCGGAGTAGACAGTCTTGATCAATTTCAATCTATGATTAGGTAGGTGTCGTATCTATTACGTGAAATTGCGGTAGCCATCGAATTTATTCGTGTTTGAAGCCCGTTTTTAAACTTTAATAAGTCCTTATCCTGGATCTGCTAGGTTAAATAAAAACTGTGATTAAATAACAAGCTAATTATTAAAAATAACAAGCTAATTATTTAAAAATAAAAAACACGACTGACATCTTACATAGCCTATGTCATTCGGGCTAATGCAAGGAATCTAACAATACCTCTCACATCAAAATCTGTTAAGCCGTTCAGGACTTATGGTGGAATAAAGAAATTACATACATACATACATACATGAACCCTGAAAACATAACACTCCTTTTTTGGTCAGTCGTGTAAAAACACGACTGACAAGTTTTACTCAAAAACTACATAGAAACATTATATACATTTTTGAAATCGCCTTTTAAAGCCCTTCAATTTGATACCCCACTCGATAAGATTGATCAAATTTTATTTTTTTGGTCTGCTATTTATCACATATATAATCCGCCATTTTGTTTTTATGATAACGTCATATAGCCTATGTCACTCGGAGGAATGCAAGGAATCTAAAAATACCTCTCACATCAAAATCTGTTAAGCCGTTCAGGACTTATGGTGGAATAAAGAAACTTACATACATACATACATGAACCCTGAAAACATAACACTCTTTTTTTGGTCAGTCGTGTAAAAAATCTGGGAACTAAGTTAAAGTACTCTCATATAGAAATTAGTACTAATTGCATCTGAGATGCTCAAAAAATCCAATAATAAATATGGGAACTAAGTTGTTTAAGCAATTTAATTTTTTTATATTTTTAATGTTTGTAGTTTTTTTAAATTCCTACCACTACACTTATTAATTTTAAAGGAGTAATTTCTCAATTTAGTGTAGGAACGTGTTCGTATATTCGTAAGTCGTATGATATGAGTATGTTTTTTCTTATTCTTGAGTATCAAGAAAAATCGTGGCGCTGTATATTCTTTAGTCATCAAACAAAGGCCAACTACTTACAAAGCGTAAATAATCAAGTTAAATAGTTTAAATAAAAATAGCTAGGCTAGTTTCCTCTGTCATTAGTTAAGTGCTTTTGTATCATCCTATTCCAATAAGTTATTAATAACGTTGTGAAAAAAATAAAAATAAATAAAAGTATGTTAACTGTATAGTTAAGCAAAGATTGCCAGTGTCAAGTGTAAATAATATATAGCGAAATTTAAAAGAAATTCTATTTCATATAAACATTTGAATTTTGTGTTCTTAAATATATTTTTTTTGTATTGCATTTCGCAGGCAGCAAGACCTGCGTATTCGTTCAACAACCTTAGCTCAACTTTGCAGACGTTAAAAAAATCTATACTGCAAATTAAATGAAAAACGATATGCAAAAAATCAAATCCGTATCCGAATTCCGAATGTATCTAATTATTTGAATTAGAAATTCCGGAACGTCCAATTTCGTATCTCCGCATGTCACGAGTGGACTCAGCGGGTAGTAACGACATCTCGCGGTCGCTAAATAGAACTATTGTGTGATTGGTCGCGCCTCGGATCGAAGGCGGCCTTTTCAGTCAACTAGCCTCTTTAGTGACGGTTGCGGCTATTTTAAATTTGGAATGCGACATTTGTCGGCACTTTGTATGAGTAGGAACGATGATTATACGATTGTACAAGTATTTTGTGTCTTTTAGTAGAGCGACTAATAGGCCTAGTTGAGTATGCCTAACTTGAGCAATTTCAGTCCATAGGTGCTATTAATGATATTTGATTCTGAAGTGTACTACAGTGTGGCCGCCGAGAGAATGCCCTTTTCAGAAGTCAAAAAATAATTATATACTTACCTAGGAATTTATCTAATATATTTCGATGGCTTAAACAGAAGCTAGACATAGAAGATTCTAAGGGGGAGTTACGACCCTCAGTTATAAGGAACTAGCTTTTGCCCGCGTGAATTTCCCACAGAAACAGCGCTTTTTCCCGGGATGAAAGATACCCTATGTCCTTCTCAGTACTTCGAACTATGTGTATGCGAAATTTCAGGAAGATTGGTTCAGTAGATAAAGCGTGAAGAGGTAACAAACAAACTAAATAAACTAACAAACAAACACACTTTCGCATATAAAATATTAGTTAGGATACGACGCGAGAAAGAGGACGAGACATAGAAGTAACTACTAAGTAACGTACAAGTGATGGTAATAACGTAAAAATGATAATTTTTCCACGAGCTTCTAAGGATTATGTTTCAAAAGGGCATTATTTTCTTTAGCATACTTACTTAGGTACTCAAAGTTCTCTTGTTTCTACCTCTAGCTCTTCCTCTAGTTTCTACACTACAAATAAATCTATGTGTAAACAACAACAACACTACAACACTCTTGTGATACCTCTGGTGTTGCAGTAGTCCATGGGCAGCGGTGATCGCTTACCATCAGGTGACCCGCTTGCTTATTTGCTGCCGTATATTATAAAAAAAAATGCACTTATATATGTTGTAGGTATTTAGATTTAATTACATATTCTCACATTGCGTCTTTCTCTAGTCACAACTTATCAAATCCAGACAAATCAACTACCATTAATAATTTAATTTCTACATTAGAAAAACCAAGCGAACAATGTTCTTATAAAAGTATAGTGTTGAAGAGACGATGTACGCGGTACCAATGGTGAACTACTGCAGTCCTTACCACCTCCCCCCGGGGTACACCCCTGGCCTTGCTGACCCGTACTGGATGTAAGTATTTATTACTAGGACCCGACTAGCTACCCTATGGGGACCAGAGGGACGTGGGCCTAGGGGTAAACCGCGAACGAGATGGCGAGATGACATTGAATGTTATCTGCGGGGTGGAAGCGGGTATCTCTTGACAGAGAATTGTGGAAGGAGAATGGGGAGGTCTTTGCTCAGCAGTCACTTCAACAGGGTAGAAAAAAAAACTATAGTTTACTCAGATGCTGTGGTGGCCCAGTGGTAGAGCGCCCGCCTGTGGTTGCAGAAGTCCTAGATTGAATCCTGCCCGGGCTACATGAGTTTGTATACCAATCTGACTCATGCCTATGTTAGTTTTTAATGACCACCACTTGCCTCCGGTGAAGGAAAACAACGTGAGGAAACCTGCACTCTGGTTGATGATTATCAGCTACTGTGTGAAATGGAGAAGGCAATGGCAAACCACTCCATTGAAATTGCGAGTCGTTTTGTGTTTTATTCCATATAATGACCACGACCCTCAGTCATGAGATTTAGAAAAAAGATACATAGAGAAAAGTTGATTACATTGAACAATTTGTACATAGTTTTGTAAATAATAAATAAATAATAATTAATAAAGCACGTGTCATCGAGCAAAAACAGTACATAAGACTCTAGACCTATTGTTAAAAAAAATTTAAAATAGTCTTAGTAAAGCATTGGCATTTTTTTAATCAGATTTATTTTTCATCGTCTTCCTCACCTTTTTCCACTTCATTTACAATCTTTAAGAGTTGTTTTGTCTGATAATAATTGTAACTTTCTATTGTTACAGAAAACCTTCAGTAGAGGGAGTTAACGCTGCCTCCGTCAACAGCCGGTGAGTGTATTTTTTTTTACAAATAACTTGTTTTGACCGCGGCTTCGCCCGCGTGGTTTCCCACGAGAACAGTGCTTTTTCTTTATGTACTTCTCAGTACTTCTAACTATGTATATGCGAAATTTCAGGAAGATTGGTCAGTAGATAAAGCGTGAAGAGGTAACAAACAAATAAATAATTACACAAACAAATAAACAAACTCACTTTCGCATTGATAATATTAGTAAGGATTTAGTTTAATTATTATATTTATAAAGTCTGGTGATATTTTATTATGTTTTTGTTTATGTTAGTTTATAATATACAGAGTATTTGGTTGTTCGATAAAAAGCCTTCAAGCAAAGCTAGTACAGACCATTTGGAGCCATTTGCCATTTCTCAGACGAAGTGTAACAGATTTTTGTAGGGACTTTTTAATTTTTTTTTACGAAAAACCGAAAATTTTGGGTTTTTTTGTAAAAAATGTAATTGGTCTGTACTAGCTTCACTTTAAGGCTTTGTATCGAACTACCAATCACCTTGTATATATTAAAAAACATTACCAAGGATAATTTCGTCAAGAATAATTTTACTAATTAGTGACAGACGAAGAATTAAATGAAAAGACATCAACGGGTTACGAAACGTTCAAAAGTTTTCAAGTTAACATCTTGCTTTCTATTTCCTTCTAAATCATAAAAAAAATACAATAAAATATAACTGCTAGGTATCTATATACATACCAGCATCTCCATCTATTGTTTTGAATCCGTTTACAAACCAAATCCCGATTCGATTATAACATCGATTCCACTCGACGCTCGGACCTTCAAATTACCAGTAATCGATGATTGGATTGTCTTTTTTAACTCACATTTAACGTTTTCACCTGTGCCTTTGTCTGTCCGTGAGAACGAACAGGTTACCATTTTAGGGATCTCTTGTGTATCCATAATCATTTCAGTATTTATGTATATAAAAAATCACGTGTTACAGTCTTGTCCACGATTACCTCAAAAACCACACCACTGAACTTGATAAAATTTTGATTGAGTGAAATTTGATCCTCTAGCAATTTATATACCATTGTAATTTATTTTTATTTTATGAGAGTCCTTTTTCAGTGTTTTGTGAGGTTGTGACCCAATGTCAGAAATTCTGTTCAAAAATTATAACATACATGTTAGTATTGCAGTATATAAAAGTCGGTACTGTACGAGTATATTTTGTAATACTTTTCTTTAATATACTTTTTATGATATCATTAAAAATAAAAAAAAATGAAAATAAAACTCGTTTAGTTCAGGGTTTATAACAAAGTTAGTAACAAAGAGACTATAACTAAGTTACTCTCTTATCTAACTTGTTTGTCAACGGTTAAGTGTCTTTGACTAGGTGGACGCGAGACCAGTGCTGGCATGAGCACTATAAGCACTGTCCACTTAATTTATAAAATAAACGTAAAACCCAGAAAATATTATTAACTTTATATGCAGAACCATCTAATCCAACCAGGGCTCGTATTATCCGATATTAGTACAGATTGGAATAATCCCGATACCTGGGTTTTAGGTTGCTTAACTCTCCGTGTGATGTGAACACGGGATGGGCGGCGTCGACATTGTTTTGTTTCAAAATTGCGAAATACCCGACTACGGAGATCGTTATGATTTTTATGCACAATTTTTTTCGTTGTTTTAGGTTAAAAAATGTTCAATTACTTTTGATTTTTTAAATAGGTGATCCTCTTCTTGGGAATTTTAATCGTGATATAAAAGTCCAGGGACTCTTTGCCTTGTTTAACCTATAATGATGGAATTAGCCATTAAGATTATTGGCTTAAAAAAGTACGTACATAATTATGATTTTTAAACTAAGCTAAAATCACAGTTTTAATGTAGCGAAAATGCAGAAAAATAGAGATATTATTAATTTTTATTTTAGTCTAGTTCTTAGTAGTAATTATCATCCTTTGTTACTTAGACACCCAACATTCAATTTGAATTTTTAATTACCTACGTAATGCTTTGTTACAAAATGTAGCAGCCGAGTTTGTTGCGCCGCCTCTTCTCCACTTGCGCTTTGGAGGCGGTGGTAACCTTAGCTTTAAGTAATTTTATGACGTCAACTAATCAAAAAACAAGAATATGACGATTTAAAAGCGTTATTTTTAAGCCTTTTTAAATAAAAACAATTGAATTTGTCTAATTTTCTTTGGTAGTTACACTACTTTTTCTGTGACTATAGTTTTGTTGTTTATTTCTGTAGTCCCCAACTGGCTAGTCCCATCTAGCTGACCGAGACACATTACAATGAAAGTGTATGTCGCCATGTCGCACGATCTAATTTGTGCGGGCTTTGAGCGAGCTTTTCCATTATTTCAGGCAGTGTCTTAAGCCCGGCTTAGTGGCACGCCGCGCGCATAGTAAGCGCCCACTTGTTTTGAATATGCTATTTTTTGTCACCAAATTGATGGCTGCAATTTGCCATTGATCCTGCGAAACTAGATGCGAGATCTGGGGTTTTTGAAAGGCCACTTTGAAAAATCATATACCTACTCAAAAATGATCTTTATACCTAAGTGGTCTTCTATTGTTAATTTTTAAATATTTAGGAAATGGGAAATGGATCATATTCTAATTTGTCAAAGTGGCCTTTTTAGACCCCCTTATCCAGTATATAATCTTAATATCTTAATTTTAATATCTTATCTTAATATCTTAATCTTAATCCATACTAATATTATAAATGCGAAAGTTTGGATGTGAGTTTGTGAGTCTGTGAGTTTGTGAGGATGTTTCTTACTCAATCACGCAAAATCTATTGGACAGATTTCGATGAAAGGTATACGAATAGAAAAATACCGAGAATAGCACATAGGGTACTTCTTATCCCGAAATTCCCACAGGAGCGAAGCCCCAGGGCGTGGCTAGTGTATTCATATAATTTCCAAAACCTTAATTCCATTAAATAGTCCTTTTTGCTGATCAACTTTAAACTTTATAAAGAAGGTGTAGGCGACACCGGTAGGTCAAAACAGTCAAAATACACACGCACAGTTAAGAACTATATAATTACAAAGGATATTTACAAAAAACACAATAAAATCAATAGATAAGATATAAAACTAATTAAATGTGAAAAATTATAAATCGTCAATTTTCACGGCGCGGACGAAGAGAAAAACAAAACACAATCGGTTCTGAAAACAAAAACTTTTAAATTGGCGGCAGTGCACGCAGCCAGTCTTTTACTTTTTATATAAAAACTAATAACAATATGTGTGCAGTGCACTGCCTGCTGAATTTAATGTGCAAATTTAATAACAGAATAATTGAATTATCTACACCTAAATATTTACACATATCTTAGCGAGCGCGTCGCTAACACTCCCCACCCCAGTGCTGGTACAGCACTCAATACCTGATGGATAAGAGCGACGCGTGCCGCCGATCGCCACCAAGCGCCAGTCCTCGTCTTCACGTCAAAGAATTGACGCGGCCATTTGTACCTGGTTACAGTTGTGTACATACCTTTTGGTCCAGGTTTTGCGAGGACTATCAGAATCGGCAAAGTCCATCTCCATCTGTCGGGCTTAATCTTCTTAGTAGCGTATCCGGATGAACTTCCTTTAGCCATGTGCGCCAAATATGTACCAAACGCTCGGCGTTAAGCTAATGATTTATGGAAGTTCATAGCCTGTTTTGAATGAACAAGCAAACTGTAGTGCTACTAAGAAGATTTAAAGAGAAAAGAAAATAAGAACTACTTACCATACATAAAACAAACTGATATCATGCCCCACCCCATTGGGAACCACCAGTGGGCATGATATGAGAAGTGCCCGTATAGCATGTTATTGTGGGCACCGTATGTGGTGGGAGGAACGCTTACTAACTAGTTCTCACCACATCAATGTTGTTCAACACTACTCAGAACTTGGATGTCATCTATAACTGCTATTATTTTTTAACACAAAGCGCAGCGTTACCATAAAGTGATGACATCAAGTCCATGGAGATACTATTGAAGCATTTTCATAAGTACACATACATACCTACACATATTTACAAAATTCTAATATTTATAGAATATTACGTTATTTTGATAACCAAAATTAAAACCTGTCAAAGCTATGTACTTACCTATCTGCGAAATCTATATTTCGTTGCACCTAGTTTGCGTTCTGTTAAAATTTAGTGGGCCTGGGTGGGTTAGGAACTGACTGTTTCCATAGTGAACCTACCGCCCAGAGATGACCGGCAAAAAACGTAGTTGTTCTCTCTGCATGAGAGATGACTCTTACATCGGCATTTTGACAAGAATGACCTGGGACTCCTGCGAATGGCTGGCTTACCTCCTTAAGGCGCTTTCGTAGCGGGCGCCGTCGCTGGCTGAGGCGGCGGCGGAGTCGGCATACGTGCTCGCTATCATGAGCTCTGGAGGCGGCAGCGACCGAGGGCAGCTCATCACTCATAGCCACAAGCAAAGTCACATGCAATGGCGACTTTGAAATACGAGGATGCACGCACTGCACCGGCAGCTGTGCCTTGCCGCGCATACACCAGCCCAGGGGTGTGAGAGTAGCTGACGGCTCACTCGGTTTACCTAAGAACCTAGATCCTATAAAATTATCCTGTCCAACTAGCACATTTGTATTTAAATTTTCTGTACACAAGACATTTTTTAAATGTGCTAAATAATTACAATATTTACAATTAACTTTTGAATATTGTTGAACAGGTAAATTCAACTCATTGACACATCTTATTTTAATGTTAAGTAGCTTATAATACATATATACAAGGTTCATATTTGTTACAACTAAATTACACACAAGTTTGCTATCGGACCACACACCGCGCACATTCATAGATCCAGCGCAGCCAGAGACGCCGGCGCGCATTGCTAAAGTTGAACACATAAACGACACATTTGCACCATGATCGAGAAGTGCATGTGCATCGAATGCACCGCGGTTGGTGTGCAGACGAACCGGCACGACTTTTAGTAGCACTTTGCACTCACTCGCGTATATATGCGTCACTGTTTCGGTAGTGCTATTGTCGGCAGCTGGTGACGTCTCCGTCGTCGGCGGCGTCTGCGAACGGCTGGATGCACTCCGGTCGCGTACAAAATGCAGCAGTGTGTTTCCGGGCGCACTCGCAGTGGCCAGGTCCTTGACAGCACTCTCCAGCATCTGAATAGTCGCATTGATGCCGGGGGCCTCCTCTGTAGGTGGCGACATACGTGGCACCTGCGACTCCAACGGCAGATGTGGTGCGGCAGGTCCTGACGCGGAAACGTCCTGCGTGGCGGCGGCTGACGGTACATGCAGCTGATGTAGCCGGCCCGGGGGGTATCCAGGTACGGGGGCTGGCTCCATCAATTCGTCAGAACTTTGCTCCTTCCACTGTTCCACGTCACGAGTGCCTTCATCGGGTGGACTGTAATATTGTTCTTCCAGCTGGGCTAGGTCCGCTTCCAACTGCTTATCTATCAATTCCATCTTGATCTGTGCTTTCTGTTTTGCAGCATCCAATAATAGCTGCGCCCTTCTAGCTTTAACTGACGACGTTGTACTGACCTTAGTGTGCAGAGCAACTACGGTCTGCTGCCAGAAAATGTGGCAGAGAGAATCCGGACAAACGAAGCGGCGGGAAGAATTCTGTACCGGAACTTCACCGGGAAAAAACCACCGGTAAAAATAAGTACCGGGAAAAAATCTCCACGCGGCACCACGTTTGCCCGACTAAAACCTAACTAACTTAACGCAGTCTGCTACCACCGTAGCTTATGAAGGGAGCTACAGGGCCCTATATGATAACCTAACCTATAAATTAATTACAATGGAAAACCACTTACCAAGCTAAATCTTCTTTCTCTTCGGATCCAAACTTGAGTGTCTTCGGGAAGGGGGAATTCCTAATCACCCTACCTAACCCATGAGATCTCAATTCCCCAGAACACATAAATAGATTTCTTCCCGAAATCGGCTCGGCAACAGATAGATGTGAGCGGGCAGCCACGCGTCACATCCCACAGGAGAAAGTCACAATGACGGGCACACAAACACAAAGTTCAATAGTTATTTAACAAACAGGAAATTCACAAATACAACTCAAGCTAATTAGCCATCAAAGAACGCGGGACCTCTCGCGTATTAAAAATCAAACCGATATCGCATGGGACAATGGCGACCGTCCGCGAGCCATCTTGCACGCGAGCAATGTGAGAACCCCAAAACGCCTGGCGGCGATAACAGGAAACGCCTGCGTTTAGTTTTACCCAATATATTACAAACATCCCCCCGTCCCGGTCTGAGAAGCAGACCGCTAGCTTACTCTACGGGAAGGCGGGCGAGAGAGGTCACACCTCTCCTTAAAATCGAACCGTCGACCAACACCTCAGCCACACGCGGAGTGCCATCTCCGCCAAGAATCAAACGTAATATGCGAGCTCGTCGCCAAAGCAATGAGGGCAAATTTGCCTCTTTTAACAATACTAAATCACCCTCCCTGGGAGGCTCAGTCCTGTCTGTCCACTTCACTCTTTGCTGCAGCAAATGCAAATATTCAAGCGACCAGCGACGCCAAAAGTCCTGGCTCATTTGCTGCAACATTTGAAAACGCGACAACCGATATACGCGTTCATCCTTCCACGGGTATTCGGGCAGGGCATTCAACGGCCCTCCCACCAAAAAATGACCAGGGGTGAGAGCTTCCAAGTCATTTGGATCTGGAGATAGCGGACAGAGAGGACGAGAGTTGAGGACCGCCTCAACTTTACAAAACACTGTGGCCAGCTCTTCAAAAGTTAGAGCCGTTTCTCCGATAATGCGGCGGAGGTGGGTCTTTGCGGATTTCACAGCCGCTTCAAAAATCCCTCCCCAATGGGGGCAACTTGGGGGACTAAACTTCCAGGTTATTCCCCTTTGGGCAGCAATTTGACTTAAACTAGTACAATTTTTATCAATAAACACAGAAACATCCTTAAGATAATTTACAGTTCCTTTATAGTTTGTGCCATTGTCAGACCTAATAAGGGAAGGTAGACCTCGACGCGAAACAAAGCGATCCAACGCGGCGACGAAGGCCTCCGTAGTCAGAGCCGATACCACCTCCAAATGGACAGCCTTGGTGGCCAAACAAACAAATACACACAAATAGCCCTTCACAATACGGGCATTACGAAAGGGAGAAGCCTTGATCGAAAAGGGACCGGCAAAATCGGTTCCAACGCCGTCAAACGGTCTCGAAGGTCGGATTCGATCAGCGGGCAAATCACCCATCTGTGGTTGCATCGTGGATGCCTTCAACCTATAACATGCAATACATCGAAACAGGACACTACGGATTGCTCTTCGGGCAGACAAAATCCAAAACTCGCGTTGCAAAATAGCCAACAAAGCATTGCACCCAGCATGGGCGTTACGAATGTGTCGATCAGACACCAAAAGCTGCACCAAGGGTCCGCCCTTGGGCAACAACAGAGGATGGCGAGTCTCATATGGAAGATCCGCCTTCCGGAGCCTGCCTCCAACCCGAAGAAGCCCATCCGAGTCGATGTACGGGTTCAAACGAGCGACCGCGCCCTTCAACTTAGCGCGTCCGTCGCGCAAAATACGAAGCTCTGACTCAAACCGTCCGGTCTGCACGACACGGACCCAATGCAACAATGCGCTCCGGCGCTCTTCTGCACCTGCAATCGGCTCCAACCGCTTTGCCTGTGGGTTTCTACAATTATGTATGAAACGCTTAATCCAACTGGTAACACCCAGAAGCTTATCCAAGCTACTATACCGAGCAAGTAGCCAATCCGGCTCCGACGTCGTCTCAGCGACTACAGCATGTACACGGAGCCCAGTCAAACTCAAAGAAGTAACATCTGTCTGACAGACAGGCCAAGAAGTTTCTGATCCCATCAGCCACTCTGGACCCCACCAGAGCGGGTGTGACACCAATTCTGGTGCCGTACAACCTCGGGAAGCACAGTCCGCTGGGTTAAGCTCTCCCGGCACATGTCTCCATGTTATATCAATTCCAATATTCTGGATTTGGGAAACCCGATTTCCCACAAAAACCTCCAAGGTATGTGGGGCCGCGCGCAACCATGCAAGCGCGACCTGGCTATCCGACCAGGCGAAGATGTCCCGTATCTCGACCGTGGCCGCCAGCTCACTGGCAACGTGATGCAACAATTTAGAGAGAAGGTGAGCTCCACTCAACTCAAGCTTGGGAATAGTCAGCCTAGTCCTGATGGGGGCGACCTTGCTCTTCCCTAACAAAAGCGAGACATTGACCCGGCCATCGGCGTCAACTGTCCGCATATAGACTGACGCGGCGTAGCCTCGCTCCGACGCGTCACAAAAGCCATGCAGGCTGGCTCGATATTTCCCGGGTGGCAATATTCGACGAGGCAAGGCAATCCGATTGACTTCCTTAATCGATGAAAACAACTCGAGCCAATCATCCAATGGAGAGCCAAACAGCGGCTCGTCCCACGAGACGCCCAAAGTCCAAAGTCTCTGAAGAAGACACTTCGCAGAGAATATCACTGGACTGATCCAACCGCTTGGATCAAACATACGAGCTATTACGGACAACACCGTTCTCTTAGTCCAGACTTTTGGTACTTCCAAGTCCACTTGGAATGTGAAAATATCGGTTAGCGGCTGGTACTGCATGCCCAGCGCCGCTATCCTGTTGGGATCATCCACATCCTCAAACAGGTGAGGGTTCTGTTGGTGATCCTCCGGGATCCCTTCTAGAACTCTAGGCTCATTGGACAACCACTTACGTAGCTCGTAGCCACCTGTCTTCAATATTTCGATCAATTCATCCCGCAGTAGGAGGGCCTCCTCAATACTTTGGGCTCCGGTGCACACGTCATCAACATACAAGTCACGTGACAGCACGGAAGCCCCACGGGGAAAGCGGATCCGTTCCCGCTCTGCCAATTCAAGCAATGATCTGATGGCGATATAGGGACTAGATTTCAAACCATACGTGTTTGTGTTGAGTTCATACACCGTCACAGGATCCTCAGGGCGCTCACGCCAGAGTATCAACTGGAATCGCCTGTCCTCAGGATGTATGACTGTCTGGCGGAACATCATCCGGATGTCCGCACCAAAAACCACTTGATGTCTTCTAAAGTTCAAGATGATGTCAATTATGTCCCTATGCAATTTGGGACCCGAATGCAAACACAGATTCAACGAAACCCCGTTCGAAGTGGGTGCGGACCCATCGAAGACGGTCCTCAATTTGCCTGTTGAGGCCTTCACCACCGCGTGGTGGGGCAAAAAATAATGCTCAGTTGAGCTCCAATCAACTCGAGCCGGAGACATGTGACCCAAATCCTCGTACTCGCGCATAAATTCAATATATTTATCGCGAAGTACGTGGTCACGCTGCATGCGTCGCTCCATGGACAGCAGTCGTTTCTCCGCAAGCGCCCTACTTTGCCCTAGGATAGGACGAGAGGTAACAAAGGGTAACCTAGTTACAAACCGACCGGAGGGCAACCTCTCCGTGGTCGATCGAAAAAGGGCTTCGCACTCAGCGTGTTCCGGATCCATCCTGGAACTCATAGGTGGCTCCTCCACCTCCCAAAACCTTTGCATGGTCTTGGCCAAGGACGCAGATGCGACAACCGGTGGCTCCTCCGCGGTGCCATTATCAAACACAGGGCCCATCAGGGCAAAACCAAAAATCGTAGACACTGCCATCAGTGAAGACGAACCCAGAGCCTTCTGTGTACCCAACAAAATCCAACCCAATACGTCCGAGCCCAGGAGCAAGTCCACTGGGCCGGGATGAAAGACAAAGGGGTCGGCCAAATCCAGACCCGAAACCAAAGACAACACACCCGGCGGTATGTCTGTCGAGGGGTGCCAACCCGCAATGGTATCCATTACCATAGCCGAAGTCGTGATCCTCATTGTGGAGGACTTCAGCGAAGAAAAGGTGACAAGTGTCTGGCCCGTCAGACACTTCACTTGTATGCCACCAACTCCAAGAAGTGGCACAGGCGAGTCTTCCACGACTAAACCTAACTGGCGTGCCACTCGAGTGGTAACCAAACTGCTTTGAGCCCCTGAGTCCAACAGAGCTCTCAAATTAATGGCTTCCCCCACGACCCCATACGCGGACCACCGCGGTAGGGAGCAGAACCGTCCGCGGCTCTGTCCCAGCAAGGGAGCAAGCTAGTTACGGGCTCCCCACTCTCTCCAAACCAGGGGGCGCCACTGACCCGGATAATATGTCGGGCGAGTGCACATCCCCATCTGAGGGGGCATAACCCGCGGCCCGGCCATACATATGGTACGGCGGGTGGTACTCCAGCCGTGGGTACTCGTGCATCGGCGGAGAAAACCGCTGCGGCTGCATGTGGTGGGTAGTGGTAACCCGCGTGGAGGGGGGTGTCCCCACTCTCACGTCCGATCTAGGGCCCCCGCCCATGGGGGCCCTATCCGGGGCCTGGCCAGCCACATACTGGCCACGACCTTGGGGCGCGTGGTCCCGGTCCGCCAAGACCCGCGCCGGTACGCGACCCCCCTCCCGAGGGGGGGTGCGACGAGCGAAGCCGCGTCCTCCGTCCGATGGTGGAGGGCTTCGCGCAGGAGCGCCCCCGCCCATAGGGGACCCCTGCCTCAACAACCGGGGGCCATCCCCGTTCCGGTTCATGCAGAGCATCACGTGGTGCAGCCCACGGCATGCACTGCATGGTATGGCTCTGGGACAGTCACGTGCATAGTGACTGCCCAAACAGTAAAAGCAAAGTTCATGCCGCCTTGCCATGCGGCGCCGATCTTGTACTGGCAGTCTCTGCCAGTCCCTGCATTGCAGCAGGCTGTGGCCCATCCGGCCACATTGCAGGCAGTCCGCGTCCCCCGCGACTGCTGCCGTGTGTGCAACCCGCACACCAGCTCCACGCGGTGGCGGTTGCCGTCCCTGTTGGGGCTTCCTCGCCATGAGGGTTCCAAGGGCCTACGTTCAGGCGCTCTGGATGGCGCTGAGTCCGTCATGGTATTCTCAGCAGCCCGTGCCTCAAACTCCAAAAACTTCACCAAGTCAGTGAATGTTGGTAGGGTGGTGCTATCCCGTTCCGCATTCTCGCGCTCAAATCGCGAGCGGATGTCATTGGGTAATTTGCCCAATACAATGTGCACCAGCAAAAAGGACCATTGGTCCACCGGCAGCCCCAGTGTGCGGAGCGCGTTACAGGCCACTGTAACGGGCGTGAGCAACTGCAGGCGCAACTGTGCCCTGTTGGCCACCTTGGGCAGGGCCATCAACTGTGCGGCGTGCGCATCCGCTAACAAACGTAAGTTTTGGTAGCGGGAGTTCAATAACTCCCAAGCCGTGTCGTACTGGTCGTCCTCCACCCGGAGGTGCTGGATGAGCGACCGCGCTTCACCCTCAAGAGTGGAGAGGAGGTAGGCCATCTTCTGGGCCTTCGACAAATCCTGTCGTGCTACGACCAGGGACTCAAACATATTTTTATATGCCACCCACTCCTCCATCCTACCCCCAAAGTGGGACAGCTGAAGGGTGGGGAGCCGACCAGTAACCGCTGGTCCTTCCTGTCTAACAGGTGTGCGAGGGGCTGGTCCGCCAGCCTGTCTCGCCCTTATTGCGGCCGCCGCCTCCACGATGTCATCGTGCAGACTCAGGATCTGGTCCAGGTCCGCCACGTGACCTGCGTAGACCTCCGGGGTAAGGTCGGCTTCGGTAAGCGCCGCCATGGCCGCTTCCGCGTTGTTCAATCGTGAGCGGAGCTGATCCGCTCTTTCCAGTATAGCGGCCTCCCTGTCCTTCCGGGACAGGAGTCCACCGGCCGTCACAAACCATCTCAATTCGTTGGCGAGTGTCGCCCTAGCATTGGAGGCCTTCGCCATCGCGTCAAGTCACAAACAAACAAACAAATAAGAAAAGATAAAAAAGGTAAATAAAGAACAAGATCAAGCAACAACACGAAAAACCGCGGTAGGTATGAGAATGGCACAAACCCGGAACGCACGGTACAAACCGCAAACAAATACAAAAAAGGTTACAAATATTCTTATACAAACAAACTAAGAAAAGTCTAATAATTTTTACAAACAATTAATTATTTTTTACAAACGAACAAATAGAGGGTAGATAAACTACGCTCTGCTACCAGTAAATGTGCAGAGCAACTACGGTCTGCTGCCAGAAAATGTGGCAGAGAGAATCCGGACAAACGAAGCGGCGGGAAGAATTCTGTACCGGAACTTCACCGGGAAAAAACCACCGGTAAAAATAAGTACCGGGAAAAAATCTCCACGCGGCACCACGTTTGCCCGACTAAAACCTAACTAACTTAACGCAGTCTGCTACCACCGTAGCTTATGAAGGGAGCTACAGGGCCCTATATGATAACCTAACCTATAAATTAATTACAATGGAAAACCACTTACCAAGCTAAATCTTCTTTCTCTTCGGATCCAAACTTGAGTGTCTTCGGGAAGGGGGAATTCCTAATCACCCTACCTAACCCATGAGATCTCAATTCCCCAGAACACATAAATAGATTTCTTCCCGAAATCGGCTCGGCAACAGATAGATGTGAGCGGGCAGCCACGCGTCACATCCCACAGGAGAAAGTCACAATGACGGGCACACAAACACAAAGTTCAATAGTTATTTAACAAACAGGAAATTCACAAATACAACTCAAGCTAATTAGCCATCAAAGAACGCGGGACCTCTCGCGTATTAAAAATCAAACCGATATCGCATGGGACAATGGCGACCGTCCGCGAGCCATCTTGCACGCGAGCAATGTGAGAACCCCAAAACGCCTGGCGGCGATAACAGGAAACGCCTGCGTTTAGTTTTACCCAATATATTACAAACACTTAGACTTAGACCTCTGTGTGATGGCACTCGTAACACTCGGCGTAGCGGCAGCGGGAGATTTAAGCTTTTCAGCCATAGTTGCCGAATTATCCACATTGTGCGATATTCCTTGATCGCGAACCATTTGTTCCCGCTCACGACGTGCAGAGCTTCGTGTGCCAACCATTTTCCTCAATGTTTGCGCTGGTTACAAACAACAAGATCCGGCTCGAAGGAAATTTTGTAGGCGACACCGGTAGGTCAAAACAGTCAAAACACACACGCACAGTTAAGAACTATATAATTACGAAGGATATTTACAAAAAACACTATAAAATCAATAGATAAAATATAAAACTAATAAAATGTGAAAAATTTTAAATCGTCAATTTTCACGGCGCGGACGAAGAGAAAAAACAAAACACAATCGGTTCTGAAAACAAAAACTTTTTAAATTGGCGGCAGTGCACGCAGCCAGTCTTTTACTTTTTTATATAAAAACTAATAACAATATGTGTGCAGTGCACTGCCTGCTGAATTTAATGTGCAAATTTAATAACAGAATAATTGAATTATCTACACCTAAATATTTACACATATCTTAGCGAGCGCGTCGCTAACAGAAGGATAGAGATATTAATGCGCGTAATGCAAATATAACTATTCAGTAAGCTAGGGTTATGGTAATTTGTTGGATTTAAAAGAACTGAAAATAGTAGCGCTTTATCAATTAATGGTACAGACACAACCAATGGTCAGGCAAAATTTAAATTCCCATGAAAGAGCATCGACACGCAAAGAAAACCTTTATTCATTGTATAATGCAAATCTACCATAATAAGATTATAAATTCAAGTGCGTATTCCGCATTCAATGAACAAACGGGTAAAATGTAATGACTCGATTCATAAGTACATAGTACTTCTGTTGACTGTACCGCCATAACTCGACTGTAATCAGCTATCTACCTAATTATTTTTGTTCGTCGTAAATACAAGACAATTTAAACTTTATGAGTACACTCAATATCGAGTATAAATCTCATAACACAATAGCGAGTAATTACGGCTGCCTAGTAGGGGACAATAATCGATACTCGCCGATCGCATCGACTCGATTCATCTGCATCGATTCCTTTTTCGAGCCACTGGCTGGTTTATTGTTTTTAATCAAATGTATTAGCATGATTAACATATTGTTATAGATATTTTATTTGCAAATACACGAGTTGCTATATTTGTGGTATTAGAAAGGAAACTTTACATCCTACATGTTTTTACACATTTAATTAAATTATTTATTTAATATTACAAAAAAAATTCTTTGGAGAATATATTACTTCCATAGAGATATATTACTTACTATTTTATAGGGTCACAAAATATTTTAAATTCCGCGATTTTTGCAAACGAATACCGAATTCGCCAGTGGCAAAGAAAAAATACACTGTCAGGGCATTTTCTATGTATTTTACGCGGAAAAATTCAACTTTCCATATGAATAGGATCAGCTGATCAAACTTACGATCTTATTTCCTCAAATATTATGTGAAATGTATAGAATACGAACTTATTTTTTTTTCTTTTTTTTTCCCATAAACATACAAAAAATATTGTACTTAATATTTTTTAAATATTTTTGGAACGGGACGTTCATTGTAACTATTATAGTTAACGTTAGCCAGAAATATATCTAAGACAATTTGTCAAAGTTGGGGCGATTGGAATCAAATACCTATCTGGAAGCTCATTTGGCTGCAGCCGTATCAAGTCAGGTAATTTTTCACGGAAAGTGCCATAAAGTTGGGAAAACTCTTGGCAACTAGTACCCTGGTCACGTGCTCTCAGGAGCGAGCGAGAGGGGAGATGGGGTTGTAGGTGTGAGAGAGATGGACGATTTATGCATAGGCAATATTTCTCGCGGCTAAGACGGATAACTTTGAGTATATTATGTGTATCGGCGGGGAAATTGACTTTGTGAGATGTAATTTGGTAGTTGTATAATTATGGCATGTTTTAATTATTAAATGCTTCCATGCTGGTCTGGGAGCGAAGAAAAAACATAGAATGTGCCAGCTGCTTCTCTTCACGCGCAGATTGTAAAGTCAAGCGAGGGAAAGGGCTTTCAACTGGGGATTCCTCCACTCATAGGCGATGGGCTAGCAACCTGTCACTATACCTGAATCTCCATTCCATCAGAGAGCTCACTATTCAGCGTGGCCTTCGAGTCTCACGACTCTTGGCTCTGTCTACCCCGTAAGGGATAAAGACGTGATTCTATGTATGTATTAAATCATTAGATTACAATATTTGATGGAAAATTAAGTCATCAATCATCATCTCGGCCACAAGTGTGCTGAAAAACATTTTGGATTTCAGTGAAATTTGGTACACGAGCAGAATAAGATCTTGAATAGGGTATTTCCCGAAATTCTCACGAGAGTGGAGCTTGGCTAGTATTACTTATACAGGGTGAATTAAAAAATATTGGCATCTTTTATACTGGTGAAAGTATTCATGATTTTGAGCAACTTTTTGTATGAGACTCAATCAGACTGAAAAAAAATCAGCTGTTCCATACATTTTGGGCGAGTATTGTTAACCAGTATGGAACAGCTGATTTTCGGTCGGATTGCGTCGGTCGGTACACCCTCATATTACAAATTATTATTTAAAAAACAATCATTTTATAAACAACGCTTGTAAAACTATACATTTGAAAAACATATGCTTTGACAAACTCATTCTTTTAAAAATGGATCATTTTACAAACTAATTACTAGACAAATATTGCTTTTTTTCAAATTATCATTTTACAAACAAATTATTTAACTAATTTTTCAATTGGTAAAACAACGTTAGAAAAAATATCTTATGGTAAATACATCGTTTGATAAATATTATTTACCAAAACTAGAAGATATGAAGTTTCAAGTTTAAACTCACTGATCCCAAGATTTTCATCGTAGGGTTAGTTACAGAAGTCATTACTCGTCTTTTATTTGTAAATTAACTCACAAATCGTATTGTGACATGATATCAACATGCTAAACCTTTTATTGTGTCACACCGGGTGGGGGACCTGGTAACCTGCAACACAGGATCTTTGATACCTAGCGCGGGCACCAGGTCTCCACAACGATACTGTCCTTTATGATATTAAATTTAATTTATGTTTATCACATACCTATATAATGTAGTCCAAGGCCATTTGTTGTGGAGTAAATAAACAATTTATTTTTTTAATAAAAAAAAGAAAGTTTGTCTCCAAACGATCTGAGCTGTAAGTTAGGATCAGGTTATTTTTTTTATGACCACCCGGAAAGACTTGAGGGCAGAAAATAAGTTGGGTTCAGGTTATTTTTTTAAGACCACCCGGAAAGACTTGAGAGCAAATAAGTTGGGTTCAGGTTATTTTTTTTTACGACTATCCGGAAATATTTTGAGGGCGGAAAAGAAGTTAGGTCCAGGTTATTATAGCCACCGGGAAAGACTTTGAGGGTGGAGAAGAAGTTAGGTTTAGGTTATTTTTTTATGACCACCTGGAAAGATTTTGACGGCGGAAAAAATTAGGTTTAGGTTATTTTTTTTATGACTACCCGGAAATACTTTAATAAAGGCGGAATAAAAGGTTCAGGTTATTTTTTTTTATGACCACCCAGAAAGACTGAGGGCGGAAAAGAAGTTAGGTTCATGTTATTTTTTTTTAAGACCACCCGGAAAGACTTTAATGGCGTAAAAGAAGTTAGGTTCAGGTTTTTTTTTTATGACCACTCGGAAAGACTTTAAAGGCGGATAAAAGGTAGGTTCAGGTTATTATTTTTTTTTATGACCACCCGGAAATACTTTAAAGGCGGAATAAAGTTAGGTTCAGGTTATTTATTTTTATGACCACCCAGAAAGACTTTGAGGGCGGAAAAGAAGTTAGGTTCATGTTATTTTTTTTAAGACCACCCGGAAAGACTTTAATGGCGTAAAAGGAGTTAGGTTCAGGTTATTTTTTTTATGACCACCCAGAAATACTGAGGGCCAAAAAGAAATTAGGTTCAGGTTATTTTTTTTTTATGACCACCCGGACCGACTTTGAGGGCGGAGAAGAAGTTAGGTTTAGGTTGTTTTTTTATAACCACCTGAAAAGACTTTGAGGGCGGAAAAGAAGTTAGGTTCAGGTTATTTTTGCCATTGGCATTGCTTAGCTTTTGGCCAAAGAAGCTACCAGCCCTTGATTAACAATTTACCTATAGTAGGTTTGTAAAATGATGTTTTTGTCAAGAGAGTTATTTGATGAAATAAAACTTTAAAAAATAAAAGTTTTATACTTGATACATTTGTAGAGTAAAACATTTATTAAAAAAAAAGTTTGTAAAATGAAACGTTTTTAAAATAACGAGTTTGTAAAATGAAACATTTTTAAAAGGTATAGTTTTTTAAGTGATAGTTTTAAAAGTGATAGTTTGTGAAAGGTTTTTTGGTGAAACATTAGTGAACCGCGTCGGTCCCATACAAAGTGCTCATATTCAAAGGTACTTTCACAAGTATGAATGATGCCAACGTTTTTTAATTCATCCTAACTTCCTAACTAATATTATAAATGTGAAAGTCAGTTTGTTTATTTATTTGTTTGTTACCTCTTTACGCTTTATCTACTGAACCAATCTTCCTGAAATTTCGCATACATATAGTTAGAAGTACTAAAAAGGTACCCACCTTTCATCCCGGGAAAAAGCACTGTTCCCGTGGGAAATTCACGCCGCGGGCAAAAGCTAGTCCTTCATAAGACGACTAGCTGACGCCAGCGGCTTCGCTCGCATTAATCCTTTCTTAGCGGATGCCTACGTCATAACATCTACCTGCATGTCAAATTTCAGCCCGATCCGTCCAGTGGTTTGGGCTGTGCGTTGATAAATCACTATGTCAGTCAGTCAGTCACCTTTGCGTTATATCTATATATCTATACATATAATAAAACAGTAAAAATATTTTGTCTGTACATTTAGTATTTTTGACTGAAATGGATAGAGGGACACCTAAAAGAATAATAGAAAGCAAAAATATTTTTTTGGAATTTCTTGTCTGTCTGTCTGTCTGTCTGTCTGTCTGTATGTATGTACGCGTTTCACGCAAAAACTACTGGACGGATTTGAATGAAACTTTTTTTGTTGTATAGCTATTAAGCCTGGGCAACATATAGGCTATAATTGATTTTGAAAACTGGAACACCTGATGAAGAACCATAAGAGAACAGCTAAACTATAAGAGATACGGAAATGGTATCTTAACAAAAGTTTATCAATCTGATGAGCATTTTCAGCTGATGTATAGAAATCGAAGATCAGGATCATCTGATGAAGAACTCCAAGAGACCAGCTACACTATTACATATATGGAAATGCCGCCTTAGCAAAAGTCGTTCAACCTGATGAGCATTTTCTACTGACGTATAAATATTTAAGATCTGGAACATCTGTTCCCGTTCATCAACATATATTCCCGCGGGATACGGGATAACCAAACTGAAACTGAAATTTTGAGTACTGGAGCAACTACAGTTTGGAACACAAAAAGATTTTTCATCTAAGCGTAATTCACGCGGGCGAAGCCGCGGGTAACAGCTAGTATATATATATATATACAGCTTGGATGAGGTTGGCGCGGGGCAAGTGGTAACACCATAAAGCCGACCAGGATAATTATCTCTATGGGCAACACTCGATTCGTTCATAGACAGAGTCGGGCTTTGACAGTTAAGTTGGCATTACCTACGGAAAGTGGGTTGGTTGGCATCATGGACTTGGATTGCATCAGATTGCAGTTTGCATTATTTCTGGCTGTTTTTGGAACCTGAAAAAGTGCGGTTTTTGGATTGGGATGGTGTCGTTTCCTCCGCGCCAAACTTATCGCGTTTTCTAGTAGTCTTTATCGGAAATCAACCGAACAGTGTATTATTATTTTGTGACAGAAACTTGGAACAGTGATTACAGCTTGTATACTACAAACTACACATTTTATTTCATGACGGCCATCATGCCTTCCCCGAATATGGAGGCTTCTCCGTCATATATATATATACATATAGATACCATCATGGAATGCACTTTATTTTGATGCTGGCGCCATTAAAAGACTTTTCAACACCCAAAACTAGGAATGTCGGCAATTTGCTTTCAAAACCGTCTGAAAAGGCGGGGTTCCATATTTACATACGAATGGTTGAAGAGAATGTAATAGAATACGGCTTTGTGTTGATGGTTTACACTTTCATACAAATACGCCTCTTACCGAGACGGATCTGACAGTATTGTCTCTCTAAATGTTTGTTGCGATCTCGGAAACAGTGACGAAACTGGATGGTTTCCCGTGGGAATGTTTCGAAATTCTAGTGGTACAATGGCTTAGAGACTCGTAGAGAATCACCCAGTCTTAGAAGATGCCATTGCTGCATAATCAAAATTCTAAATATACAATAAAAAATAAATAAAAAATTGGGAAAGACCACTTATCTCTTTGAGTTACGTATCAAAGTTTACATATACGCAGGTGCTAATTAATTAACAGCTAAAAAAACAGAGCATTTCTACGATTTTGGTTTTCTTTTTTACACGACTGACCAAAAAAGAAGCGTTATGCTTTCAGGGTTCGTGTAGGTATGTTTGTATGTATGCAAGTTCTTTAAAAGTCCTGAACCACTTACCAGATTTTGATGTGAGAGGTATTTTTAGATTCCTTGCATTCCTTCGAGTGACATAGGTTATGTGAGTTGTCATTGTCAGTCGTGTTTTTATTTTTTAATACTTAGCTTGTCGTTTGAATCTATCTTGGCATCTCTACTTTGATATATTATATTATTCTAATATAGATAACCTCAGATAGACCTGTTTTCTGCAGCTTTGGCCTCCTTAACAACATTTACTTACTATAATTAAAATTCCCAAGAAAACCTATAAGTAATCCAAAATTAAGAACAATAATACATTCCATTGTTTGAATTTTTAAAATCTTTTATTCTTTTTTTATTTTGTTTTTTACAAAGGAGTTTTTCTAAGCCCTCCCTGAATATTTGCCGCTAACAATTAGTGAAAAGTTAAATTTATTGGCTCGATTATAAAGCTGTTTGAACCCAGCTACTTTTAATTTTGAGACACTTACTCCGACTTAAGGCGGAGTTCTCAGGCGATATCCTAATGTGGATATTCTTAAGATTAAACAGTTTTTTTTTATTTGCTAATTATAATTATTTCATGGTATTATAATAAATTTCTTGAGCTAGCTTCCTATCTACCTAAAATTACTAAAGTACACTACATATTGTATACTCTTGAAAATGTATAATATTCTGTATTGAATTATAAAAAAATAATTCTTAAAATATTATTAAAAATAGATTTTTGATGTTATTTAAAATATATAACAATTATAAATTTAAGTGATTATTGATGTTGGATAATTTAATAATGGTTGAGCATTTTTTTCTGAAAAAAAAAACAACCATTATTTATTTACTTATGTTTAATATTATGGTAAGTAAGTAATTATGGTAATTTCGAAAGTTTGTGAGTTTCGTGGAAGGATAATTGATGGATTTGTCGAGTGGAATTGCTCCAGAATAGGCAACCGGAGAAATATCTCGAGCAATATTAGCTCTTTACATTAGTGGAATATCCATGTTTAGATTTCCCTCCTTACATAATTAAAACGGATGCACACTGGGTGCATTAATTGCTGCTTTTTGTTTTTTTCTCGTTCACACTTTTAATTTGTTCAGTCGAGTGTTTTGCATAAATTCCATTACTTTCTGCGGAAAACAGAAGGCCCCAATTAGAGGGAGAGGTAATTTATTTGGTCCAATAAGACTTTTTTTCCAAATCTTCCAGGCTTTTTTCTAATTTCATCACAAAATTAGTATTTTACAAATAAAGTGATACAAAATATAGGACTATACTATTAAAAGTGATTTTTAATAATGGCCAGTATTTTTTCAGTAGCTGTCAATAAAAAATATGAAAGACATTTTCAGAATACAATTTGAAATTAGAATTGTTTTTGTTTAGGCCATCAGCGAAAGTTATTACCTTATTTAAAAATAAAATAACAAAGAAAATAAATCATTTCTGTAAAAATAGAATACACTGTACTCTTTCCTTATAATTATAAAATCATACTGTATGTGAAAACTTTGAATTACCTACTTTTAATTTTGTGACTTACATTTTGGGAAAATTATCATTTTATATAAAAAACTAGCTTTTGCCGGCTCCGCCCGCGTAAATATCTCAAGGGAACAGTGCTTTTTCCCGGGATGAAAGGTACCCTATGTCCTTCTCAGTACTTCTAACTATATGTATGCGAAATTTCAGGAAGATTGGTTCAGTAGATAAAGCGTGAAGAGGTTACAAACGTAACTTAGTAGGTATATTCGTTATTTAGTTATCCCTAATGACTAAAGCCATTTTTTCATAAATCGCAGAAACTATAAAATATTACGCGCGTCAGTCGTAACGGCGACTTACAGCAATACGGTCCCTAATATCATAATCTTACACAGAAATGCTTTCACATTTCAAAGCTGCCACCCCTAAAAATTGTTTTCGAAAACACCCAAAATCACCAAACAAATTTCAACTCTAAACATGTTGGTTTATAGTCGAGATTAATATTTCGGTTTATGTCCAGCAAATGAAGCAGGGTTGATACCTCTTGGCTATTAGTCCTAGGATTAGCAGTTGATCCGGGATTGGATGACCAACGGCCGTAGAGTTTGTTTAGCTTTGGCTGTTGTAGAGCGCGCGCCAGGGAAAACTGGTATAAACAGTATAACATTTTATTACAAATAATCATTTACTTACATGTAATTAAGATTTACCTATATGTTAATAATAAAATAAGATGATGCGACCTCCTCTTTTCTACCCAAGTTAAATGTACTTTCATTTATATATCACCATGTTAACTCTATGGATGCAATTAAATATTGAGTATTGAGTATTTAAAATATTAAACAGAAAAATCAACTTATCAATTAACGGCAGTTAACTTACTGACAGTTGTTGAGAAGTCTCATAGACTCACTGTCGCACCGCTAAAGCTTGTTAACCAACGTCATTAAAATCAAATTATTGTTAGCTCGTTGCTTCAAAAATGTTGGGAATAATATAAGTATTGATTTTGGAAGTAATAAAACAAACGCGCACAAAGAATAATCCTACTAATATTATAAATGCGAAAGTTTGGATGTGAGTTTGTGAATTTGTGAGTTTATGAGGATGTAAGAGATTGTAAAAGTCAATCGAGGGAAAGGGCTTTAAACTGGAGATTCCTCCGCTCATAGGCGATGGGCTAGCAACCTGTCACTATGCCTGAACTGAATCTCCATTCCATCACAGAGCCCACTATTCACCTAAGCGTGGCCTTCGAGTCTCATGACTCTCGGCTCTGTCTACCCCGTAAGGGATAAAGACGTGATTCTATGTATGTATGAGGATGTTTGTTACTCAGTCACGCAAAATCTACTGAACGGATTTCGATGAAATTCGGTACACGGGTAGAAAAATACCGGGAATAGCACATAGGGTACTTTTTATCCCAAAATTCCCACGGGAGCAAAGTCCCGGGGCGGGGCTAGTAAATATTATATATAATGTATATGTGAGAATATAAAAAGACCCTCTGACATGTTAGGCGACCAAGACTGTTTAATGAGTTTCTTTCGGCATTTCTTCTCATCAGTGGTCGTTCTCGTTCCGAAATGCTAGTAGTTTGTAGCTTTGAGATTTATAATACGATATGATTATTCGGTGCCTTCTTTGAAGGCAAAGTTTTAACAAAATAATTTGACTTTGACGTGTATGAAATGGTATTTAATTCGTAGTGTTCAGTCATGTCATGAGTGTACGTACATGGAAAATTAAAATTATCAATTTTGACCTATACGCGCGCTATATTGAACATAGTTGTTCTAACCCGACTCTATATTATAAAATGGGATTTGGACACTTGTTACACTAATTCGTATTTCTATTGTTTGCGGTTTCGGATTTTGCGAACAAATTAAAAACGAAAACAAACAAAAATACTGGATTTCGTATTTGTTCCAATTGAAATTGTACAAAAGCAATTTATATGAAAAGTAGCCGTGTGCCGATATTTTCAAATCGGCAAAACACATGTTAGATTGTATGGTTATTAATTTTCACCGTGAAAATCTGAATATAAAAAAAATGGAGAAGTTCCTATTTTTTTGTAACATAAATAAATATTTATTTCAGTCATTTATTATTATTATTAGTTATTAAATTCATACGATCTATATTTATAATGTTGAATAATAATATTTCAACATAAGGAAACATCTTTGACTCAAAATAATAACTGAACACAACTGAGTATTCGTTAAAATTAGGAAGTCATTTTAAATCATAATTATTCAAAGGAAAAGAGTCTAGGTACTACGAAGAGATAATTAAAAGCACGAGAAGTTAAAATGAACAAGTAAGCAGAAACTTTTCTCTTAGGAAGAAAAAGTTTTTTTCAAATCGATCAATCAACAGCAGCAAATATACTACCACATCACAAGACCTCCTTCACACTTTCAAACCCTATTAGAAAATCACACCTTCAAAATAAACAACTTTAAAGTAGAACAACAAAATAAAAAGAAAACAAGAAGTCTAAGCTGCCGGTAACAATTAAGGCGCTGCCACACCGTCTCAAATCGAGCGACTGTCATCGCCCGCCGCTTCTCCGCAGCTAATTCTCCTATAAATATTCATGCGTCTATTATAGTACAAGTATTGTGATGCTTTGATTAAGTATCTAGTACCTCCAACCCTCGACCTGATTAATGGCGGCCCCGATTGTTCGGCGTCTTTTTGACATGGTTTTTCTGACAGCCACAAGCGATGCTACTGTGATGTGACAGATTAGAGGGTTAGTTTTTGACTATTGAAGAATTTGAACATCTGAATTGACCAAGTGTATAAAACATTTTTTTTTCAAGGCTATAATTTGAAATTTTACGTATGCATGACACAAAATTACCCCTCTAGTTTTATATCCACTTTAGGTTTAATTGTAAAAAAACAATGTCAGCAATTTTTTTTGTAACTCGAATTTTTAATATGTTCCTACTTTTTTTTATATACTTACTGAATAATATTTAATTAAACTTAAATGGCGAAATGACTGACAAGTTAGTAATTTCGTGATTGACAGCGATAACACTCAAGTTATTATCAGAATAGAATTTAATAAGGCAAGACTGATTAAATTCGATTAAGTTAAAGAGCATCCATCAACAAATAAAAACGATACGCCCCTTTTCTTGGGGTGCAATAATCATGTTTGATTTTAATTAACATCATCGTCGTAGCAAATGTTATTAATAACTGAGGCGAACGAATCGTGTCGCGCGTCAACGCTAATCGCTTACGCTTTATCTTGTAGTGTGAGGGAGCCCTAATTTGAATAGATTGGCAGTTTAGAATTATTTGATTTGAATTTGTTCTACAATTTGAAGTTTATCCTCAATGCTTTTTCAGGGATATATTGAATCTTATTATATACTTGCTTCGATGGCTCGACGACCCAAAGAGGATCTTGACCTCCGATACAAGAAGCTTCGAGTGACTTCGGTCGGACCCGGTGACGGGGCCGTTGGAAAAAACAAATCCAACGGCCCCGGCGGGCGCGGATTTTGCGTTGACGGGGTCGTTGGAAAAAAAAAATTGCCAACGGCCCCGGTGTGTTTTTTAAATGGGACCGATAGCATAAAAAAGTTATAGCATACGCTCCGTTAAGTGTTTAAAGGGGGGGAAATTGTGTATTATTTTGTAGATTTTAAATATGAAATGAAATTAAAAAAAGAGTTTGTACTTATGTATTATTAAGGTCGACTGTTAGATAATGCTTCTGCATTAAGTCCACCTATTGTGCCATACATTGTGTTTGTACAATAAAGGTTAAATAAATAAATAAATAAAATAAATATTATTATATATTATCTTAATACTTGTACTATTATGTACACTGTGCCATGATATAAAACAAACATCATGTATTTTATTTTCTTATATACATATATGTATATGATTGTTTATACCTAGTCGATATTTATTTTTTATCAACAATAAAAACTGATTGTTACATACAAACTCTTTTTTTAATTTCATTTCATATTTAAGGTCTACAAAATAATACACAATTTCCCCCCCTTTAAACACTACCGGAGCGTATGCTTTAAATTTTTTATGCTATCCGTCCCATTTAAAAACACGCCGGGGCCGTTGGTAATTTTTTTTTCTAACGGCCCCGTCAACGCAAAATCCAGGCCCGCCGGGCCCGTTGGATTTTTTTTTCCAACGGCCCCGTCACCGGGGCCGGCCCGCCGGGGCCGTTGGAAGTCACTCGGAGCTTCCACTTCTTCCTGTTCTGCGTCACTTCCTGACTGTCGGCTCTTTGGAGGGACTTCTGGCGGGAATCTTATTGTCACAAGATCTCTTTTAAAGAAATGTAAAACCAAATATGTCTAGAAGACAGAAATTTTACATCGAGTCCAAGCCGCAAAAAAAAACTAGTTTAATAAAATCCTATGCATTTGTTTAACACAGTAAAAATAACAACATAAGCAATACCTATTTAAAAATCCATTCACAATTTTATAATTTGAATGTTTTTATTTGACAACCATGATATTATTAGAATAAACAAATTGGATAATGCTAATACGGCGCGGCGGGTTGGTTAAGACATCAAACTTCGATAATCAAAGGGAATCCCCAATAGTATTCACGCCAAGGTGTTGGAAGTCTTTGACTTGCCACAGACTAACATCTTTGTTTGACATAGAAGGTGCAATTAGGAATTTATTCACTTTGTGCACCCAGACATACTTATTTCTGTTTATCCCGAAGGTTGACTGGTAGAGAATGCTGTTAGCATTAAGTCCGCCTTTTATACCATTATATTATTTTTGGTTTAATAAAGTTTTAAATAAATAAATAAATACACGGTGGCCTAACGCAGCGGTATATTAATGATTGCTTAGTCACAAGATATACTATGCAATGTACAGTCGAGAGCAGATATAACTGATCCCCCTACCTCCCTGAATCCTATCCCTAAGTGGTTAGGTTTATCTGCCCTGACTGTACAATTGTACATCGCCGATGACTTATTGGGCCAACATGTAGAACATGCGACATTCATTCAGAGTTTTATTGATATGATGTTATGTTAAATCCTATATGATATATAGTTCATGAACTATATAATCAATATGTTCTCAAAAGCTTTTGATAAATGGTAAAGTTTGAAGCAAAATGATGATTGTTTACAAATCAATCAGGATTTCCTCTAACCCTTCCGAAAAATAAAGGAGTATTTGCTATAAAACCTTCATAAAAGTGTCCAGTAATTTATCAACACCATAGCAAAAAACCAATAAAAATATAATTATTAAGCTTATTTTTGACAGCCTAAAGCAAATCTTCCCAAATGAAGGCGTTTTTATGAAGTAAAAATGCCTATTCAAATATTGTATAGGTATAAAGTAAAATCTTCGATATATGTCGCTTCTGCATTCAGCTTAGTCTACACAAATCTCCATATATCGACGGATTTAGTTAACATATGTACTGCAGGGGTGCGCGGGAGTCATAAATAATAATCTGAAACCGAGATAAATCGACGTATGCTAATACACTCCAAATTATTTATCGGGGGTTGCGTTTATCTTGGCTTTTCTTGAGAATTTCCAGTATTTGTTTTGATACTTTTAAACTAAATTTGTTTCATTTGAATGTTAGACATGGATTTACTGCTTAATTTAGAGTTCATGCAGTATTCGAATCGGAAAGGGATGTAAGAAACAAAATAATTTTTTGTATCAAGAAAATCATAGTTTTGGATCCTAATACCTATTTGAATCTGATACTGTAGTTTATTACTTAGATACCTAAAAGTTAGTTAAGCTTCAATATCAATGTTAGTTTTAACTAGCTGCTCTCCACGGCTCCGTCTCCATGGGAATTTTAGGGCGAAAAGTCAGACTAAAAATCAAAATATGCTCAACGGTGACAATATATTCAATATCAGACATTTTCAATTTCAAGAGTTTTTAAAAATATAATACCTGCAGGATTCAGTCGCAAAGAGGCATACGGAAATGAAACACTATGCTAACTGATATAAATACAACCTTTCCCCTAAATTGACTCAAAAACTGTCTCAATTCCATCCCTTCTGGCCGATTACCGTCATAACTAACTGAAGTTCAACGGCGCGGCACATCCGAACCATTGTGCCATACTCGAGCTTTTTAATCAAAGCTTTAACTGCCATATGCAAATGCTCTTCCGAGACATTTAGTTCATCTTGCCTTTATTACTTGGAAGTTGATAGTATGGAATATTTTTAATATATGAAGGAGCCAAAGTACTCTCAGAAATAAGATAATGGTGAAAAAATTCCATGCGAGTAGGACTTGAACCCGCGACCAGCAGGCCTAGCATGCACGCCATGACAAGTTTGTCGATAGACATGACAAAATTAGCCGACGAAGACTATTATGTCGTTTTCCCTAACATGGCATCCCCTTCCGACAAAATTTGTCTTCGTGACAAACGTTCATCGACACGACAAATCGATGTAGCCATAATAAAAAAATGAACTATTTTCTGTGTGGCAACATCAGTACTTTTTACAGTCATTCGTTCAATTTTATGCTCGATTAAGATATTTTTCATTTTAAAAAAAAAAAATCGACTTTGACCATTGTTTGTGGTAGTTCTCTATTTAGTTTGTGGTTGTAAAGTAAACGTTGAGTCGAGTCAAGTTATTCGTTTTACAAGTGTAAAAGTTGAAGAAAAAAGGTAGTGAATTATAATGGCAAAAGTAACAATGGAAAATTGTGTGTAGGTTCACAGACTACCAAAAAAAGTTAACAACAAATGGCATTGCAGAAAACAACGTAGTAACAAACAGCAAATAGATTACCTTTGCAACTACGTGCATCAAAATAAAGATTTTGTTGCTGGTGTGGCGTTCCGTGGCATTCCCACGGGATTTAACGGCACCTTTACTTTGCGAAGGCATCATAAAGTAATTAACAAAATGCACAATGCCTTCGCAACAAAGGACCGACAACTTATACAACTTATTTACAACCGGCAACTTACTTTATGATTATTGCCGAACGGAATTCCAAATAATTTGTACAACCATTTTTTATGAAAATGTTCCGTTACAACTGTTAACGTTTAACTTAAAACATCTATTAAAAAGACAGTCTGACTTTACTCACTAAACAGTGAACACGCGTTTCATTTACCAGCCCTTCTGGTACAAACCTACCAAGTACCCATCCGAAACAAGTAGGTACAGTACTTCGGTCAATCAGTTAATTTAATGGTGACCCTTATATAACTCACCTCATGTGAGTCAGATTAGCCACATATCCATAAATAATACAAATAGCAAAATCTAAAATATAAAGTGGTAAAGATACATAAAAATATAATATGGTAAAGTGGTGACATCCCGACGTGATATCGACGTGATCTACAAACCGACGTGATATCTACGTGATCTACAAATCGTCGTGATCAAGAAATCTACGTGATCTACGACGTCGTGTTCTACAAACAGCGTCAGACTCAATAATACGAGCGTCCTGCCAGCAATTATCAAGACCATGATGTCACACAACGACAGCGACTACGCAGCCCAGAGCCCATCACCTGCTGAAGCACAGGCGGCCACAGCTGCACTCGCCCTGATGTCAAGAATACCGGAGTTCTGGCGACAGCAGCCGCGACTCTGGTTTCATCAGTTCAACGCCATCGTGGACATACATAAGGTTAGTGACCTCCACAAAAGTCAAATATTAATATCTAAGTTGGGTAGAGACGAATTGAGCGATATTAGCGACATTCTCGAAAATATGCCAACTGTAAATATATTTAACACTATAAAAGATAGATTATTATATGTATATCAGGAATCCGAGTCTCGCCAACTAAACAAATTACTAAACGAATTAGAGCTCGGAGACCAAAAACCTACTCAATTACTTAGACGCATGCGGGAACTTAATAACAATCGCATCGCAGATGACACACTTAAAATATTATTCATAGGGCATCTGCCAACCCCAATACAACCAATACTAACCGCGTGCGACAAAGACAAAATCAGTTTAAATAACCTCGCGATAATGGCAGATAAAATATTAGAAAATATTAATTGCCCATTTACAATGGCCCCTATTAACGAAAAACATGTATCTACCGTAAATTCTTTTGATGTTTCCGCGAAATTAAATAGCTTACAATCAGAAGTTAAATACATTTTAGATAAGATAACTAACAAAGGCCACCAATCGCGAGACCATAGCCAAAAATGCCACCCTATTCAAAATAACTATAAATCGCGCACCAAAAATAAAAGTAATCATAGGGATTTTGCCGATCAAAGTTCAAAACCCGGCGATCCGAACTACATGTGCTATTATCATTACACGTACTTAAAAAATGCGCGCAAATGTGGCGATACCAAATATTGCAGTAGTTATAATAATTGTAAAAATAACCCTGCAAACATGACTTCGACACCGGCGAACATAAATGTTGCTGAGGTTGAAAAGTCATATAGATTATGCGTTAGTGATAAAATTACAGGTACTCAATTTTTAATAGACACAGGCGCTGATGTTTCCGTTCTAGCCGCGAAAAAGCGAACAGGAACGTCAGATTATACCCTGTATGCAGCTAACGGTACCCAAATTACTACATATGGTAAAAAAACCATTACCATTGATTTAGGTTTACGTCGCCCTTTTCAATGGACATTTATATTAGCCGACGTCTCTAAATCTATTATCGGTGCAGATTTTCTCGCCGCTAACAAATTAATGGTCGATTTACATGCAAAAAAACTAGTCGACAAAGTAACTTCACTATCGCGTCAAATAAGTGTTCTTCAAACTAGTGAACCGACTGTTCGTTCTATAAACGAGAACGACGAATATCACGCTATTTTAAAAAAGTTTCCTAACATTACTAAAATGGAAAATTTCTTATTAGAACCTAAGCATGACGTGAAACATCACATTTATACTACCGGACCTCCGGTACACGAGAAGGCACGCCCACTTAATCCACAGAAATACAAAGCAGCCAAAGCTGAATTCGAAAGAATGATGCAATTAGGTATTTGTAGGCCCTCAAATAGCCCTTGGGCTAACCCTCTCGTTTGCGTAACTAAAAAGGGAGAACAAGAAATACGACCCTGCGGTGATTATCGCAGGCTTAACGCACAAACAACTCCTGATCGCTACCCTTTACCTAGATTATTAGATTTCACTTATATGTTAAAGGGAAAAACTATATTTTCAAAAATAGACGTTAGAAAAGCCTATTTTAATATACCGATGGCCGAAGAAGATATTCCTAAAACTGCCGTCATAACACCGTTCGGTTTGTTCGAATTTACTCGGATGAACTTTGGTTTACGTAACGCAGCTCAGGATTTCCAAAGATTTGTAAATAACGCCCTCAAAGGCTTAGATTTCGCATTCCCATATTTAGATGATATAGTTTTAGGTTCAGAATCAAAATCACAATACTTAGTGCACCTAGAACAAGTCCTAGAGAGACTTAATAATTATGGTCTCACAATTAATTTACAAAAATGCGAATTCGGTAAACCAGAACTAGATTTTCTAGGCTATCACATTACTCCTGAAGGTATTATACCCAGCAATAAAAAAGTTCAGGCTATAATTAATTATCCTCAACCAAATAATATCGAGGAATTACGACGTTTCTTAGGAATGATTAACTTTTATAGAAATAGCATTCCGAACGCCGCGCAAATACAGGCACCATTAAACGCGTACATACACAATTCTAAAAAACGCGATAAGACAAAAATAATATGGACTGAAGAAGCATTAAAAGCTTTCAGCCAGTGTAAAGAGAGTTTAAGTATCGCTACAATGTTATCACACCCTGATCCCTCCGCACCACTAATTTTAATGACGGACGCTTCAGGTAGTTGCGTAGGCGCAGCTTTAAACCAAGACATTAATGGCAAATTACAACCACTAAGTTTTTACTCTAAAAAATTAACTGAAACACAGTCTAGATATAGCACGTATGATAGAGAACTCTTAGCAATATATATGTCAATAAAGCACTTTAGGTATAATATAGAAGGTAGGGAATTAATAGTTTTAACAGATCATAAACCCTTAACATACGCACTAACAAAAAAAGTTTCTCCATCAAACTCACCTAGACATTTAAAACAATTAGATTTTATTTCTCAGTTCTGCGATAAGATACAATACATAGAGGGCAATAAAAATACCGCAGCTGACACTTTGTCTAGGATACAACAGATAACAATGCCAGGTTCTGATATTATCACCTGCGAGACATCGAACCTAGCTCAAACTCTTTCATCCATTTCACACACCGGACAGTCGAGCCACCACAATAAAGGCGACAAAGTTTTTATTCATAGGGACCTAAACAATGCCACACATGTGTTCGTTAGAAATGAAACTCATAAATCGCTTGTTCCTCCCTATGAAGGCCCGTATAAAGTTCTAAAAAGAAACCCTAAATACTATACCATAAAAATAAATAATAAGCCTGTCACAATATCGCTCGACCGTCTCAAAACAGCTTATTTATTAATGGATGACAACGTGTTGGTCACAAAACCTTTAAAAACACCAGCACCAGTACCACCGGCACCAGATATCATATCAGCAAAGAACGACACTCCACAGACGCAACCAACAGTAACCCGTTCCGGGCGCACTGTAAAAAAGGTGGTAAAATTCAACTTATGATACACGTGTCCAGACTTCACCGTTTAGAAGATGCAACAGCCTGCCTTCTAACGGCAACATGAAAGGACCACGTGTTGCATATACAGCAAGCGTCATCATTACTTCGTGTCTATTGTGCAGTGACTAGTGATAACAAAGTGAATTAAAGTGCCGGTATACAAAGACAATATTTTAGCAATTTATCAAAATTAATTAAGTAGTACATAAGTCTATACTGTAAATTTCTAATAATTCATGTATTAACTACTAACCTAGATATAGACAACTACTTATTGTTACTAACAAGTTACTAACTATAAATGTTTAATTTTAAGCCACATGTAATATGCCCCTCCAATATTTTTGTATAAATTTAAAATTAATTATTTTGTCCGAAATTGCTATATTATGTAACTAATTATATACTAAAGGACGATTATCTATAATTTTAAATTTCTAGCTTTTTCTAAGGGTGGAGGATTGTGGCGTTCCGTGGCATTCCCACGGGATCTAACGGCACCTAAGCTTTGCAAAGGCATCGTAAAGCAATTAACAAAATGCACAATGCCTTCGCAACAAAGGACCGACAACTTATACAACTTGTTTACAACCGGCAACTTACTTTATGATTATTGCCGAACGGAATTCCAAATAATTTGTACAACCATTTTTTATGATAATGTTCCGTTACAACTGTTAACGTTTAACTTAAAACATCTATTAAAAGACAGTCTGATTTTACTCACTAAACAGTGAACACGCGTTTGATTTACCAACCCTTCTGGTATAAACCTACCAAGTACTCGTCCGAACATAGTAGGTACAGTACTTCGGTAAATCAGTTAATTTAATGGTGACCCTTATATAACTCACCACTGTGTGGCGTTCCGTGGCATTCCCACGGGATCTAACGGCACCTAAGCTTTGCAAAGGCATCGTAAAGCAATTAACAAAATGCACAATGCCTTCGCAACAAAGGACCGACAACTTATACAACTTGTTTACAACCGGCAACTTACTTTATGATTATTGCCGAACGGAATTCCAAATAATTTGTACAACCATTTTTTATGATAATGTTCCGTTACAACTGTTAACGTTTAACTTAAAACATCTATTAAAAGACAGTCTGATTTTACTCACTAAACAGTGAACACGCGTTTGATTTACCAACCCTTCTGGTATAAACCTACCAAGTACTCGTCCGAACATAGTAGGTACAGTACTTCGGTAAATCAGTTAATTTAATGGTGACCCTTATATAACTCACCACATGTGAGTCAGATTAGCCACATATCCATAAATAATACAAATAGTAAAATCTAAAATATAAAGTTACATAAAAATATAATACCTATGGTAAACTGGGAA